>VUQR01031250.1:0-12707 GCA_015108515.1 Hemichromis elongatus | reverse complement strand
CCATGAATCATACATCTGAGAAAAAAAAAAAAACAAGAGAAAAGAAGAAAAGAAAGCGGTAGAGGAGGATATGAAGACAAAAAAAGCAGGAGAAGCGGGTAAAGTGAGGAAAATGTCCTACAAAGCTTTGAGCTGTATAACCAGATCTCCTTAAGAGAGGCTTTGGTGTACAGTTTTTACAGCTCATTTATCAAGAGGTGAAATTAGTGCATATTGTAACAATGCACTCAAACTTGTATTCTTTTGAAACCACGACCGTTAATGCTGCTCCGATCTGATTTCATGCTGCAACAGCACACTAAAGCTGATTATCCTGCTGCGAAGTGAGAGGTGTGTGCAGCCTGTCGCTCTTCATCTAACAGCTCACTGTGGCTGCTCCCTTGTGGTCTCTTTACACCCCACACACACTGCCATCTAAATGCCACGAAGCAGCAGCAGCAGGAAATTTTCTGTTCTCAACCTAAAATGTCCTGCAGCTCGCAAGTCCACTTGTGCTCTCGCATGACATGCTTCCTTCACTGTAACAAATATGAAGCACACCCATTTAATCATGGTGGTGTACTTAAGCTGTCAGCTTTCCTCATTTTTTTGCAGTGTTACCCACTCACCCACCCAATATTTATGTTGCTGCTGGCTGCCGCTGACAGAATTTCATGGGGCGAGGGTTTTTTCTTAGGCACTTCCTTGATTTTTCCACCATACTCCTTATTCCAGTAACCCTACCTCTAACCCTAACCTGCCAGCGTGGAAGTGTTAATCCCACTTAATCTTAAGGTTAGGGTTCAATTTTATGTGAAAAAGTCTAGCACTGCAGTGTTAAGTGGTAGCTTTAAGCAAGCCTACATACATACAGAACATATTTGGAGCACATAAAATCCCATTTCTTTCATGTGAATAAGCTGCTCATGTAGTCAAGTACGGTGTTAGCAATAGCTCTAAGCTCCAAGTCGGGTGCTGGTTTAGTTTGCAAGCTATGAAGCTAATGCTGAGGCCCTGGGTTTGAATCTGCCCCGAAGCAATTTGTCCCAGCTTTCCTGTCTTTTCTCCTCTTTTATCCAACTAAAATGAAGGCTTAACAAATTTCAGAAAAGCATGGCAGTGTCCCATATTATCCTCTAAGTTCGGTTTTGACTTTGCTAAGTAAGAATTGCTACTGTTGTTTTTAGCATACAAATAAATAAAGCAATCCCTTTAGTGCTGACGTCATTTTCTTATACAGACACAGAATGTCAAGAATTAAAGATAATTCACACTCGTACTTGACAAGCATGCGTGCAAGCGCATATTGCTTTGGCTTATGTTAAGCGTATATCCAGCATGCCAAACAGTAGCAGAAAGTGTGAGCCAGCATTTTCTGTATCCAGAGAAAATTTGTTGCTGATAAAAAATTCAGCACAGGAGCAAAGTGTTGGCTAAGTGACAGGGAAACGAGATTCAGTTGGCGCAAGTATTCCTCAAGTGTTACAAAAGACCTTCGTAAGCTCTTCCGAGACAGAGAGGAGGGAGGAAGCGCAAGAGAGAAGGCCAGGTAAAATAGGGTCAGTGCTCATCTTCCACTGAACCTTATGAGAGATGATTATCTCCAGCCCTCACCCACACACACGGGTCGTGCCTGCAGAGTCTTCCTCCGTGTATGTATGTATGTTTCCCTCTCTGTCTTCCCCTATGTTGTTATTAATGCTGACATGCTGTAGCTCCGGGCTATGTGCTTACCCTGTCCTCTTTCCAACTCTTAAGGCAGATCACAGACACTACTAACAAACACACGCGCAAACATACATGACCAATATTAAACAAATCTCTCTCAAAAGCAAGGTTAAAGGCAAAATATCTTTGAATACAGATTGTTTTACATGCAAATGGTATTTACTGTGAGCATGCACTGTAGCAAGTCAGCTTAGCTTTTGGTTTCTAGAGCATGAGTATGTGCAGCTTGCTTGTTCTTTAGGGTACATGGTTTGTAATAAAGTCTGTCTGCATCAACTTAATATATTGAGTCATATGCTTTAAAAGAAAAAGGATAAAATAACGGTTTACTTGTTTTAAAAGTGTGAACACATTCAAATTGGTGCCAGATTTGGTTTCAGTTTGACAAAAGTGACATGAAGTCATATATTGTTTTTCCCACATGTTTACATCTCAAGCTTTCTTTTGCAGACATTTATTTTAAAACACTCAAATAAGAGTGCACATATTAAAAAAAGGTAGCTGTACATTTTAGAGAGCGCCTTTCACTGAAGTAAGTCCTGCGTTTGGCTCCAGTCAAACCTAATGACCGTGCTTGATTAATGCATTTTATTTCTTTCTTCTTATTTATTTAATTTTTACATCTTCTGCCTTTTTTACAGGACTCTTTTTCTGAATACAATATGATCAACTGCATCTAATATAAAAATATTGCCAAGTGCATGGTAATAGTTTGAGTGCATTACAGACTTATAAAAAAGTAATATCACTGAAGGTTTTATTGATGGTCTCCATGCTGCTTACGCTGCTCAAAACTTTTGCTACTCGGTTGCAATGACAGAAGTAAAAGTTGGCAGGACTGTCCCAGCAGAGAGGCCAATCCACTTCTAATTACCCTGTTTCTTCCTTCAACAAATTGCTCTCACGCGGAGGAGCAGAGGGGCCTTTTTTCTGTATGTCTGAAAGTCACTTATGAGAAGAGAGGGACAGAAAGAAGGATGTGCTAAAGTGGAACAGATTCCAGCTGAGAAAGCTAAGACTTTATGAAAGGTAGTCCCATGTGGTTCCAGTTATTCAGTCAGTCGAAAAGTCTTTCAGCAGACCCTGAAAATCTTACTTTTTTTAGAACTAAAATGAGACAAACCATCATTCCATTTTATATATTTTTACCAAGGACTATTTTGGGAGTTTTAAGGTGATTTTTCTTTCTTTCTTCCCACCAAATTTCAAATAATCACTTGGAAAGTATTGGTCATACATACATGCAAGCTATTAAGAATTATTAAGTATTAGCAATTGCTTAATTCATCATTTATATACCATTACTCCTCATTAGCATTCCATTTATGAATACAGGTATATCATTTTGACTATGATAATGATTATTACTCGTAGTGATGTAGTAGCAGTGATAGCTGTACGTGGTGTAACAGTACCGGATGGATGGAGTAATGATATTATTACTCTATTAATGCTTAATAGTGTGACATTGTAAAGTGCTATATTCACTGAATTCCATAGTTTTAAAAAAAAGCATAGTCTGTCACCAATGCTCTGCTGATTCAATGACTGCTGAGTTCCAAACCTCCTCTGGCATTAACATCAGAACTAACGCTGTATGCATCTTCAGGGCATAGGTTTCCGTGGTGGGTCTAAGACAGGGGTAGGGAACTTCAGGCCTCGAGAGCCGGTGTCCTGCAGGTTTTAGATGTGTCCTTGATCCAACACAGCTGTTTTAAATTGTTAAATTACCTCCTCAACGTGTCTTCAACTTCTCCAGAGGCTTGGTAATGGACTAATCATTTGATTCAGGTGTGTTGACCCAGGGTAATATCTAAAAAAATCAGGACACCGGCCCTGGAGGACTAGAGTTCCCTACCCCTGGTCTAAGAGGACTGCTCCTAGCTCAGGTTCGGCTAACTCCACTCCTCGAGGGCCGGTGTCTTGCAGGTTTTAGACCTTACCCTGGGTCAACACAGGGTAAGGTCTGTGGTCTGTGTCTGTTTTAACAATTTAAAACAGCTGTGTTGGATCAAGGACACATCTAAAACCTGCAGGACACCGGCCATCCAGCCCTGGGTTTTGACACCACTGTACTAGCCCCTTGGAACATTTCATTGTAATAAAATCAAGACTGTTCCCTTTGGAGGTTATCTCTTTTACATCACTGAGACTGGTGACCAGACTGGTGTTACCTCTTTTTAGTGGTAGCTTTTGCTGCCCTCATTTCATGTTTCCTTAAGATGGTTAATGGTTCAAAAAAATGTGGTTGAACACTCAATTTGTTCAACTTTTGTAATTTAATGAAGGAGTAGTCTGTTAGTATGAATGACCCATGTGACATTTGGAAGGACATCCATAATGTCAAGTCAAGGTTTTTGTTTTTGTTTTTTGACAATACCAATGTCAATAGTACTATTTTTTCTTTGAGGTGAAGATTTTAAATTTTTGAAAATGTGCTTTTAATCTTTTTTTTTTATGAGGACGATCTTTTTTGTTAGACTTAACTTTTAATCTTGGATTACAACACAATATAACAGGTGTCTGTGCCAGTGCCAAACTTCTTCTGTCTATTACTGTTAAAAAGCACATTGCAAATAATGTGTGGTCTCAGACACACACGCACAGAGAACAGTTAGTGAAGCTATGTATTCCCTGACTGGTTAGCTAGTGGCTGCTCTAGGCTTGTGGATGTCGTTTGGTGAAACTGATGCTGCACAAAAAACCTTCTTTTGATTGTTTTGGTTGCTAGCAGATAGCCACTATTGCCTGGATTTTACATGCTGACTTCTCTACAAACACTTGCTGACTACTCACCAAGGGGTTGTAAAACTTGTAAAAAGTATGACACAAGTCAGAAATTTGGTTCTTACAACTTCACAAATACTTCACTCGCTGTTAGATTGTGTTTGCAGACAAGTCAGAGACTTCCATTCAAACTATGGGTGACCGATGCAGTCTGCAAGCAACCAACCTAAAAGGGTTTTCAGTGCAGCACGGTATACCTCTTTGTAACCAACTTCACCTGCTGCCTCTCAGTAACCTCCAGCAACCACCTGCCAACCAGCTGGGGAAGATACATTGCATGAGGTCACTATGAGGCCCCTGATCAGTCTCTAGGCCTGTGTGACTGGGGCGGTTGCAATTAATTGCATAGTGCAGGCAACTTCTAAGAAACAATCACTAACCGGTTGGATGCCAGGCATTCAGAAACCAGTCACTAGGTCTGTGTGACAGGGGCCTAAGATTTTGCATCTCCTCAAAGATTGCTACAGACCACATGAATGTGTCTCCATCCATCCATCCATCCATCCATCCGGTTCATTGGCTATAAATTTTCTTTTTAACTCTTGGGTTGACAGACACCTGTAAATGTCACAAAGCGAACAATCTAAACACTCTAAAATGCTAATAACACATAGCATTTACTAGTATGTCAAGCAAATCAGTGTCGTGACATGTTATATTAAGTTTTTTGGACAGTTTTCCCATAAGTAATCTTGTAGCAGAGGCCAGGAAATCTTCTTCTAGGCAGTTAATGTCATTGTGTATCTTGTCATTTCATCGTTGCCCCATCTTTGTAAGATGCTAAAAATTAAGCGCCCACGAACACCATTAGCTTCACTGGAGCTAGAAGAATTTAGAAATGTATTCCTAATGACATTTTTAAAAACTGCTTTTTAAATCACTCCAGATCAGAGGCTGACAGACACTGTAGAAAGTGTAGACAGTGAAAAAAAGGTTGGAAGATGTGTGATAAGATGTTTGGTGATACATATGTAACATGAATCTGTGGAGACACGGGGAGAGAAAATGATCATTAAGATCCACCACTCACACAACAAACAACTTTACTGAACACACAAAAGAACACATGGAGAGCAAAATTAAGGGCGATGTCTTCCTTTGCACACAACAGAATAGATGATTCGATTTCTCCCTACCTCCCTACCAGAGTCCCGTTCTTTCTCTCATGCTTCTGCATTGAAAAAAAATAGAGGGGGAAGTACGAGACAGACAAAGAACAGATGTATCATCCATGGTAAAAACGCCGAAGGGAACCTGTAATGAAACTCATCTCACTGGCAGGATTCACAGTGACTGCTCAAATCAGATTTTTCCACTTGCGTGACACAGACCTTATCTCTTCATTGCTATTTAAACAGTGAGAAATCAGATTGGGTTCCTTTTAAATCCCCCTGTAAAGACGATGAGGCAACAAATTAGATTTTTAACAGGTAGTGAAGATTTATCCCTGCCTACCTTGCTAGTCATTACAGAGGATCCCCATTTATTCTGTATTAGCTCCTTATATACTTATAACAGCTGCCGATGTCTCTCTATCACTCTTGTGGTGCTCTTTAATGATTTTCCAAAGCTCCACTGAGACGAAGAAGACATAAAAGAAGACAAAGGTGGCTACATGAAACTCATTTCACTTTCACAACTTGTTTTGCTCTCTCATTCTCTCCCTCTGTGTCCCTTTCTTACTGTGTGTCAGATGGAATTCATGTACCTGATCTATTTATGAGAGTGGGCGACGGTGGAGACTAAGGCACTTAGACACATCCTGCAGGCGGGGACCCTGTTTAAAAAACAGATAGACCTACACACATGTAGCATGCAAGCGCACGCACATACTCGCATTGTCGTGCAAGTCTGTGCTTTTGTGCATTTTTAAGAGTTTTGCAGATATTGTGTGTGGCATAACTGGTTCACCCTCATCACTCTACAATCCACTTTCTCTAAAAAACATGTTTTTAGGAATTAAGTGAAAAAATGCTTTTACGCAGTGCAGTAGTTTTAAAAAGGGATATATATACAACTTGGCAATTTGCTTGATGATAGGGACACTCTGTTGACGCTCAGAGGGAATTTGTATGTTTACTTCCTTGTTCGACATGGAAGTGAGAGGTCAGCATAAGTTGCAGAACACTGCCTGAAGCTATAATAAAGAGGAGTTTTTTGATAAGGGTCACTTCAGCTGGATGGATGTTGTTTCTACTATAGCTTTCTTTAAGTAATATTCGATTTCACCAGATGCTTGGATGTGTAGCCCAGCTTCACCTAAAGTCTTTGCAAAATGGAAAATGCAATTTTTGCTGACAGATATGTGTATAGTATATAGAAGAAGGACAATAAGCAAAACACACGAGAAAATCAAAAACTGGCTGTTACACACACAGGGAGCAAACTAACACAGTTGGCAATATCTCTGCGTGGACACACAGACCCAGAGGCACGCTTGTACATACACAGACAAATCCACATCCAGGGGTGCCATCACTGTGAGGCAAGCCAGAGTTAGGGCAATGCACTGGTGTTATATAAGAGGCTGACCAGGCACGGCGTAGCATTTTTCTATGTAGCTAACAACAACTCTATTTGGAGTAAAATGTATGGATGTATGTGGGGAAAAGAAGAAGCGAAAGGGGTGTTATGAAATCAGCTAAATGGGGGAAAAACTCAAATATATTTGTCAAGCAAAACATGAAGCACCAAGGAAGATGGCAGCGGCTGAGAGAGAAACAAACACAGTGCACCAACGCATTTAGCGTGTGCATGTTAAAATGCATAGAGGGCAAAGGTTCGTGTCTGGCTGGACTCAAATCGATTGCATTTTAAAATTGTTCGTTAGGCATGTTTGTCGTTTTTAGTGCAAATCGGTACTTACATTACTGAAGTTGGGGAAAACTTTTAACATGATGACTAAATAAATTCACAACCATCTGAACTGGATTACACAGCAAAGTGATTCTGGGTTTGTTCAGCATGCAGGCAAATCAGATTTGCTGTTCAATTCAGATCATTAGGACGGATCGCGTGCATTAGCATTTGAAAGTGATTAGATCAGATTTGTGTGTCTAGACATCCTCAATTTCCTCAACTGCAAAATTCTTTGAGCAGTAGGTTTTTTGTGATGCGTGGGGTTTTATGAGTTTTATGGCAAAGACTGTGAATACTTCTCTATGTGTTATTTTTTTGTTTTCATTTTTGATAAATTTGCAAAAATGACTAGGATTTTTTTTAATATTGTTGCAGTACTGTATGACAACATTTTTGCAGCATTGGTTCTTCTGCAGGATGCAGCACCTGTGTTTCTCTGGATTTGTACTTGTTAACGTGTCTTACTCTGTGAGCAATGCAAAAGACACTTTGAAATCAAATTTCAACATGCTGACCTGTGACTGAATGAAAAGAAGCAAAGGCTTGGGTATGGGGTGAAACACATCAACCTTCTCATTTCAAACTACAGCATATATATATTTATCCATTCTCTTTTGCTTATCTAAATCAGAGTGGCAGGGGGGATGGAGCCTACCCTAGCTGTCTTAGGGCAAGAGGCGGGGTACACGCTGGACAAGCCAGTCTGTTGTAAGGCTAACAGCATTTACATTTTTTTTTAGCTCATTGGAAAATCTGTGACATCAGGGTATTTGATTGTCTCTTCTCTCAGAAACTGCAAATTGGTGGGAGCTGATTAATTATTTATACAGAAAACAGGCAGAAGAAATGTCTGGTAGTACCACTGGAGATTTGACTCTACCCAGATGGTTCTTGTTTATCATGTAACATTGCAGAGATATGGGAGAACTGTAAGAAACATAGATAAGAAGATGAGATGAAAAGAAAGTAGAGGTTTGAGGTGGAGTGGTCTGTATAGTGACCTGGAGAATAACAACAATATGGAGCCCAACTCTTCTTTAGGGCCTCACTTTAAAAGAGCTAACCTTTATTTTCACTTGGCACAGAAGGTATAAAAAATTTTAAAAATGTGTTTGTGAATTTTGTGGTCTGAAGTGTGTAACACATTAGCCAATCAGATGTTGCAAACTGGTTCTCACAGGACTGTTGACCAATGATATTGGCTGTGTAGTGTATAACTGTTTGATTTCTTAAGGGATATTATAAAAATCAAGTCTAGATATTGACAGTGTAGATTTCCAATGCTTTATAATACGTAATTAATTTAAAATAATTTTCACAGAGCTATAATGTTCAAAAGGAAGTCAAGGATTATGGCCTGTTGGTGATGCATTATCATTCATTCTGTCATGAAAGGTAGTCACCTTTGCATTGAATCGTACCTGTTATTAATCCCTATCTTTTATCCTGTTTTCCTTCTCTCACCCCAACCGGTCGCAGCAGATGGCCGCCCCTCCCTGAGCCTGGTTCTGCTGGAGGTTTCTTCCTGTTAAAAGGGAGTTTTTCCTTCCCACTGTCGCCAAAGTGCTTGCTCATAGGGGGTCATATGATTGTTGGGTTTTTCTCTGTATGTATTATTGTAGGATCTACTGTACAATATAAAGTGCCTTGAGGCGACTCTTGTTGTGATTTGGTGCTATATAAATTACATTAAATTGAATTGAATTGAATTAAAAAGCAATGCTTGAAGGAAAAATTATACTAAAAACTAAAATGGTATGGGGATGTGAGCTCATATCACTGGATTTCACAGTACTGTTCATTTACATACACACAAAAATCAATCAACATATCAAATGTGTCAGGAAAAGTTTTCTGCTAGCAAAAAACTGCCTTTAAGCTGCAGTTTATATAAATCCAATACAGCCATGTATAAACAAGTCTGCATAAGTTTGGCTCATATGTTAACAGAAATTATAAATTGGCTGAAGTGCTCCAAATGTCTTTCAAAGGAATACTGCTTGTATCAAATCCAAAATTGTACAATACAAGTTTGGACAGAGTCCAGAGAGTTGACTGGTTCTATAAAAGTCTACAAGGGTTATCCAAGCTGACGTGCCGTGTTATTGGACACTGGGTCTCTATAGCAAGCTATAACGTCACTTTATTGTGGTAATGCTACTTTACAAATGTGTGTGTTCATACTGTGTGAAAGCCTAGGACAGTTCAGTGATTCTTCCAATTAAATAATGAGAGTTTTCACTACCTACTAAACACTGGACATTGTATAGACGTGCATATCATGTCTTTATTGGGTCCATGACCAATTCTGGAGATCTAAACGATTTCCAAACTAGTTCCACTATTTAGAAGTCTAGCCATAACCCAACTTGGACGTCAATATGACGTTCAACATTTGATCTTTGGACTGGGTCATTTTTATGGATGTCATGTGGACATAATGATTGTGATATTTTTAAATTTACAAATATTAATATTGTTGTTATCAACATGATACCTATAAATATGGATTATGTATAAACAAACACACTGATTTATTATGTGTTGAACAATAATTTATTTTTTTGGTTATTTTACATTTTCCTGTGGTTGTGACTGATAGCAAGACTGAGAGAAGTTGCGACAGAAAGTATGAGAAGTTTGTGCAAATGCATATGTATTAGCTGGACTGCTCGACAGTCTTTGTCGATGTGCACATTTCGCAAACTGAAGCTGGGGACATTTCTGCTCGAAATCCAGTGTGTAGCCCCTCATGTTTGTTTTAGTACAAGAGCCCACGCCATCTTGGAGATGTCCGCTGATTACGTTGCATTCTTTTTTTTGCAAAGCTATGGGACCTCTGGAAAGGGTACAAAAATAAACAGGGCCCCACAATAGTTGAAAAATGAGTATGTGTGTTTGTGTGCTAGGTTAGACATCTGAATTGCTGTTCAACATACCCAATAAGTCCCATCACATAATTCTACATTACAATTGCTTTAGTCAGCAAGGACGAGATGACATGATCATCTCAGACTTTCATTTTGGCCACGTTATCTGGCTATAAAGTGGTTATGTTGGTCTATGTGCTGTGATCAAATAATAAACCAACACACTAACACACATTAGGAAGTTCAGCGTATTTAATAAGATTTCCAGATCATTTTTGTTTTATATTTGTGCTATTTGTGTGTGCTGGCACTGCGTATGCTGTCAGGGTAAATTGAGTCACAACAGGCGTTCTTTTATTGTATTATTTAACTGCTGCGATTCTTGATGTACAAACATTTCAAACACACACACACCACACACGCAAACATGCACACATGTAGACACAGCCAATTAACACCTCAGTCTCCCTCTGGTATTCTACAATCAAGCTTGATATTTTTAATCAAACATGAGTGCTCACATAGCTGCACACCTGTACCCATTTAGGCCCGAAAGACACACACACACTCACACGCAGAGTTTCGGGGTTCTGAAGTCATATGAGCCAGTTTAGCAACAAGTAATTAGCCTGTGTTAGTGATTAGCCTGATACACAATTAGCCTCCAGCAATAGCATGCTTGTTTATCACCATTTTAAAGGGCAGTGTGATACGATAGGAGCACTAAGTTAAGTATAGTTATGGCTGAATTTAGAAAAGGACACCTGCTCTCTGTTAATTGCGAGTTAGGGTCTGATTCGGTTAAAGAAACAGATGAAACTTATGCTTGGCAGTCAAATGCACAGCAACACCTTGTGCATTTTGATGCCGTTAGAGAGATAAAGTCTCCAGCTGTTCCATTATAGCTTCTGTAACTCACTGCAGCCTCTCATTTAACATTTCATTCCCCAGGAAAAAAAGTCAATTTGATTAGTTTACTTTCAGTAGTCTGGGACTGCACTTGTACAGCATAACTATGACTCCTGTGAAAACACGAGCTGCTTTCTGCAACATCTTGCAGTTACAAACTTCTTGCTGCGAAGGCCATCTCTGAAGAAATGTATCACACACGCTTTAGTGGGTTTTCACCTGACGGAGCAGCAGCTGTAGCTTCACTTTTATGTGGAAAAATCAATCCTTCTCTGATCAGCATGTAGTGCTTCATTCACAGTTAGAATTTGTGGTCAGTGATTCGGGAAAACAGATAATAGAATCAAGTTATTTTTACATAATCATTGACTCTGAAAATGCAAACGTCTGCTCTTGGTCTTAGTAAAGAAACAGGCTTTCCCCCTCTTTTGTACCAAGATTTATCAATGTGGGTAAAAAGAGGGTGTCACCCTGCATATGACACACAGTGGGAAAGCAGAAAAGTCTGTCATCAAAGCAAACTGTTTTCTTAGGATGTAATTAAATGGGGTGACAAAAACGGCAATTTAATAGAAAGACAAAACAAAAACCAATGCAAGTTATTACTCTCTCATCCCTGGCCACTCAGCTCAAGCCTGGCTGAAAAACCACACCAATTAATTACCTGCAGGCCTACTACAGACCCCTGATTTATGAAGTCTTTTATGGAGATGCACAGCACTGATAAGTCACATTTGGAATATAAAGGAGGAACTGGGCACAATCATGCATCAACACTAAAGACAGCTGATGTAAAAGAAATAAGGACATTTTTACTTAGCGTTAGACACAGCTGCAGTTCATCTCCCACAAAATCTGCATTAAAAGTACTCAAACACACAGATGCTAGCCTACATTGGGCTGTTTTTGCATGTTTTGTTGCTTGTGCCCATGGGCTCTTTTTCTCCCTCTGTTCTTTTGATCAGAGTGAGAGAGAGGAAAAAACTCATCTTCATTATTTTCATGTTGCACAGAATGTCAATTTATCTATTATGCCCGCGTGAGAGATTTTGTCTGTCAAACAGTGTAAGTGCAAAGGAAAAAAAAGCTTCAAATACATGTATTCATTTGACTTGTACAAGGAAACTGGAACAAGTATTGTTGCTTCTGTGTGCTGCTGAAGGACACATAAAGCAGGACACAGGGCTGCTTGTGAAAACAGAGGATCCTGGGGTACAATGTGACTCCTTGGGCTAATATCATCCTGCCAGCAATGATATTAGGGAGTATTTCTCATGTAGTCCATGGAATACATGAGAAAAAACTGTGGGACATATAACAACATTCAGCTTTTAGGTTTGAGTTGATGTAAGTTTTAAATTTAAAAAAAGTTAAAATCTGAGCCGAAGGCAAACTGTTCCAGACTTATGTAACTAAGAGCATTATATAAGCTTACAGTCTTGGAAATTAAGGATTTCTACCAATGTGTTCCATCTTTTTAATGTAATTAGGTGGAATGTCCTCATAGTAAAGGCAAGTACTTGAACTTGAATTACAGAAATTCAAAAAACAAAAAAAATATCTTGGTTTCATATA
>VUQR01031249.1:0-48912 GCA_015108515.1 Hemichromis elongatus | reverse complement strand
TGACAATGGCAGCGGGTATCTTTTCTTCTGACAGATGATCAGTCAAGCTAGAGGCTTTCCTGCTTTAATGGAATGCCACTGTTCAGCTGACGTCAGCGACTGCTCTACTGTTATAATGAACATTACCCGAAGGTGTTTCTTAATAAAGTTTGTTAAAAAAAAGAAAAGAAAAAGAAAAAGAACGTTACCCGAAGGGTGGCGTTCAAGATGGCGCTGTGAGCAGACGCACTTTGGGGAGCTCCGTAATAAATCCCCAGGTCCTGATGGTTTAACGACTGAATTTTATTTTTTTTTTAAAATGCTGATACCTTAACTCCCTTCCTAAAAGAAGTTTACATGGAAAGCATAAATAAAGGCTCACTCCCCCCGACATTATGCCAAAGTTTGATTACATTTATTCCTAAACCTAGAAAAGACCCACTCTTATTGGACAACTGGCGACCGATATCTTTGTTAAATAATGATTATAAAATCTTAGCACTCTTACTTGCCAAAAGACTGAAATTAGTACTAGACCCCGTTATTACGGCGACAGTCGTAACACACCCTTTCCCAAGAATTAACATTACCCCCAAATGTTTGTGCATGACATAATGTATATTGGTACTTAATTGTTTGTATATAAATTTTGTATAGGGTATTTAGCAGAACGTGAAAAAAAAATCTGAAACAAAGGATTTAAAATTTCTCTTATATTGTGTTATTTTCAAATTTATGGTTCACTTTAACATGTTCAAAACTTCAACATTTCAGAAAAAGTCAGACACTGATGAGGCCAGAAAAAGGCACCATTTTTAACACCAGCGAAGAGATGGGCTGTTATGATACAGGTAAACTACATGAGCAACGTTATTTTTCCATTTATTAAACTGTCTATAAAGCTATTGGGTTTTTATGTTTATGGTTTTGAATTACAGGTCAACTAAGACTTGCAGAAGAACAAAATTAAAGTCTCATTACTTTCCTTTTACATCAACTTACAATTGTTTTTATTAAATACAACATATTGACCAGAACCTGTGAAATTCAGGGTAAGAAAAGGGGTTCCTGTGAACGGGTATGTGGCTGTAACGATTTTTTTTTTTTGACTAAAGGATAAAAAAAAAAAAACGCGCACGCGCGCGCACACACACACACACACACAAAAACAAAAAACAAGCAAAATCCTTTTTCGTTATCTGACTGAAGACTTTATGTGGACTACAGTGGAAAGACTGGTATGGAAGCTTCATATATACATTTATACATACATTGTAAAATATTGCTTATTGTCGTTGTTTGTCTTTTTATCCGTATTAGAATGCTCAAAATATTTTACCTTATCACAGTTTATGATCAGGAAATTTTATATTTTTGTCCTTTAATATGTAATAACCCAAATACTGAAATGTTTTTGAATAATCTTTTGGACACATGAGAAAGTACTTTACCAAACATGACTTTGGAAGCTCTGTTCAATGCCTTTCGCTACAGCTAATAAAAAAAACTACAACTACCAGGGAGCACCGAGTCTCCCAGTTTCCGATTTACCGTTACCACGGGAGACCGAGCGAAGCTACAGGCTCTGAGCAGCTAATGCAGCCACCATTAGCTACGAAACATCGAATCTGAACTGTTTTCCAATATATTTGATGGTTTTATTTACTCTATCTGCAGGGAATCTTTAAATTTGTGAGTCATGATGTTATGAACGTCTCAAGCTGACGGTAGCGGTTTACCGATGGCCACTTAACACTAGCTGCTAACTAGCTAAGTCAGCGATTTGTGCTAAAGTAATCGTTACATTAACCAAATGCTGAAGCCTGTAAATTTAAATGTGCCTGTTATTTGTGTAGTGTAACATTATCGCCACAGCCATGTTTATATACCTGAGCAAAAAGGTAAGCTCGCAATTATCTGGCACAGCTCACTGGCCACAAGTACGCCAGGAAGACGTAGTGTTGTGTAACAGTTATCTTCCCTGTCTTGTAGATCGCTATTCCCAATAATATCCATCTAAAATGTGTGTCTTGGAACAAAGATCAAGGCTTCATCGCTTGCGGAGGAGACGATGGGCTTCTGAGAGTACTGAAGCTAGAAACTCAGACAGGTAAGATAGTAAAAAAAAGTTGCACGACTAACAGGCATGCACACAGAAGGATTTCTATACCAGCTCAACCTGCACCTCAGAGAGGCGCTTTGATGGTTAGAGAAAGAGCAAATAATGATTTGCGTTATCATTAACAAGTATAAACGCGTGAAATTAGGATGACCAGGTGTCCTCTCTTTAATGTGCGACTGCAAGGTAGTTAATGTAGGATTATCCAACGAAACTAAAATTTTAGACAGCATCCCACCTTTTGATTGGTCTTGCAGGGTCTCAGTAAATACTGAAATACTGGTCTCAGTATTTGAGAAATACTGTGACCAGGACCAACAATCGTGCCATACTCAAAAGGCACTTTAATCCTCTTTCTTTCCCATTTTGGTGCTCCATTTAAACTACATCAGTTTGTCTTGACCACGTCTACACGACTAAATTGACTAATTGATGCTGCTGTGTAACTGGTTGATAATATATTTATATTAAATTATAACTGATTAGGTTTACCTAATGGGTGTACTTAAGAGCTGTTTTGCATAAATGACCTGCTTGTCACTGGTAGTATTACAGTATATTGATGTCACATTGTCGCAATGATGAATAACATCCCATACATTCAGCTGTGTGCATTGGTTGCAGTCCAAGTTGTTATGTAATGCAAGTATGATTTGGATTTAAAGGATTTTGAAATGCTCTTACAGCATCGGGGAAATCGTTTTAAACTTTCATAATACTGTTGGCTCAGTTCTTGTGCCTCTATGTTCAGTCAACCTGCTGTTGTTAGTTAGGTCCACTGTTTCTTAATGTTTGAGAAAATGTGTGAATTGATTGATGTAATTAATGTTTTTTGTCTGCTGCATTTTGTAATCCCTTTTTTAAATATGTTTTTTTTTTAATTAATTTATACCTCTGGAAATTTTATTGTATCATATTGTGATTTTATTGTCCAATTCAGGGTCATGGGATGCTTGCACCTACACCAACTTTCATAGGGCAAGAGACTAGGTATATCCTGAACAGGTTGCAAGTAAAAAAAAAAAGAGAGAGAGATAGAAAAAACAAACAAAATTTTTATCAGTTTCAGCATTTTATGTCTTATTTTCTTCGTATATCTTTTTGCATGATTTTTAAATAATTGCTTTCATATTTACTGTTCCAGCCCTTTTCTTTTGGAACCATTATTTTATATTTGCTAACCATGAACCCTACAAAAATAATGCAACCACAATTACTTGATGATGGTCTGATCTCTTTTTCCGCCCTTTGTCAACAGATGATGCTAAACTTAAAGGTCTTGCTGCACCCAGTAACCTTTCTATGAACCAGACTCTAGAGGGACACAGTGGTGAGTTATTTTATATAAAGTGGGTTTTTTTTTGGCCAGTTTCAGTTATAGGATATTTGTTGGAGCTATTTGTTCTTTATTTTTATTATTCTGAAATTTGTTGAAGTGTGTTGTGGGTTTACTTATATTTTTTGGGTTATTTGCAAGTTTTATTTGTAGGTTAATATTTTTCATTGTTTTTTGTTGTTTATTTTGTTAATTAAGTCAGGAAGAACTGTAGGGCCATTTTTTTCTATAAATAAAGAGACCAGCATGCACCGGGGTGGGCCTATGGTTTTTTACCAGAGCAGGGATGCAGCAGGAAGCAACAAGTAAATGGATCTTGTTATTGCTTGCCAAACTGGATAAAATAAACCATAAAACGCAACTTCAAGTTTGGACAATTGACTTCTTTTGCCTGCATACAAAATGTTATATCTCAGTGAAGCAGTGGTCTTATGGATTTTTTTAATTGTTGGATGGTTGATTGGCCTAACAAAGGGAATCGCTACTACAGATATTTATATTCACAATTCTAAAATGAGCTGTCATAAAATGACCTATTATTCAATAACCGCCTCCCATGCAGGTGCAGTGCAAGTGGTCACATGGAATGAACAGCATGAAAAGCTGACGACCAGTGATCAGAATGGACTCATCATTGTGTGGATGCTGTATAGAGGTGATTATTCCATCCAGCTTGTGCTGCTGCCCTTGGTGCAGCAGACCTCCCTCCCTTCCCCGATGTAGAAATCATAACAATCCTCCTGCCACTTCACAGCACACACTGAATTACTCTGTTAGTTCTGGGGGACCTGTTTCGGGGTGGACCAATTTTTGGCACAGCGTGTTTTGGGGTTTGAAAGCCACAGAGACGTGGTGTTTAGAGAAAATGTGTCTCAGTTGTTCCAATACTCTTGACACATCTTTAAAGGGGTCACTAAAGGTTTTAGATTGGGCAGCAGTTGTCCTTCTTCTCTTCTGGATCACCTGGAGCTTTCTTTAGGCAATCGTGGTTCAGGGGGTTGGGATGATCATCTTGTAACTGGAAGGTTGCCGGTTCGATCCCCTAGCTCTCTGTCCTGGTCGTTGTGTCCTTGGGCAAGACACTTCACCTACTGCCTACTGGTGTTGGCCAGAGGGGCCGATGGCGCGATATGGCAGCCTCGCTTCTGTCAGCTGCCCCAGGGCAGCTGTGGCCACAGCTGTAGCTTGTCTCCACCAGTGTGTGAATATGAGAATGAATGAATAGTGGAACTGTAAAGCGCTTTGGGTGCTTGAAAAGCGCTATAGAAATGGCCTTCTTGATATGATGTTCTTCTGCTTCCGTGGCTGCTGTATCTGTGTTGTCTGTGCCGATGACACCCAGTTTGTGCTCCAGTGAGAGTAAAACCTTAAATAATGATCTGTATGTGTTGGAAGTTGATCCCACAGCCCATTGCAACCCACATCCTACTAGTGTCTTCCAGGCAGCTTCCTTCAGAATCCCACAAGCTCACCAAGCTTCATAGGGCTTCTTCCACAATCTGATAAAAACTTGGTTTCAAACTCATACACTAGCTCAGGTTCCTTCCTCACCAGATAGGTGAGATTTCATGTCCTTATAAGCAATTTTAGTAAATGAAGAGTGAGCCATCAGAGCTTCTGACCCTGACATTGACTTTGGATGTGACCCAGTCGACATTGCATGGGTTGGAGAGTTGGGCCATGCATCTTTTGCGCTGGGCCCAGCCCAAGTTGTCAGGTGGTCACGTTCAATTACATTCACCCTGTGTCTGGGTACAGCGTGACCCAATGGTAACCACATGACAGACAGAGTAAGTATGTCCCTAGTTCTTTTCTTTCTTACCATCATTACTGCATGCAGGCAAAATACAGGAACAGATAAAGAAAAAGAAACATATCTTTTACAGTTTTTTTTTTTTTGTCTATTAAGGAGTATGGTATGAAGAGATGATCAACAACAGGAACAAGTCAGTAGTGAGGAGCATGAGCTGGAATGCAGATGGTCAAAAGATCTGCATTGTGTATGAAGATGGGGCTGTCATTGTTGGATCTGTAGACGGTAAACAGCTGCTTACTTAAAAAAAGAATATTTTTGGAATTTTCTGGGTATGTAGATATGAATATATCCTTTTTTGTTTATCCTTTTTGCTTAAGGAAATCGGATTTGGGGTAAGGAGCTAAAGGGAAGCCAGCTTGCTCATGTGGCATGGTCGCCTGACAGTAAGATACTCCTCTTTGGCATGGCAAATGGGGAAGTACACATCTATGACAATCAAGGAAACTTCATAGTAAGTTTGTAAGCTTAAATGGAAACAGTTTATTCTTGTATGCTACTAGAACAGCTTTGCATGATTCACAGTTGAACATCGTGCTGTTTTTTCTTATATTTATCTTTGGTACAGTCCCTCAGTTCATCTGTTTGAAACAAGCCCTTTTAGCTCCTCTTCCTTTTAGGTTTATTCAAGCCAACTTTTCTCTGATTGGCTGCCCCTTGTAAACAGAAGGTTTAAACAACAGGTGGGAGGAGTTTTGGTGCTCGGAGATTATATTATACATAAAAGATGCTTCCAGTCAATAGAAGTCAGATTATATAAAATTCTATGAGAACATGACCTTACTATTCTCTCGATCTTTAACCTCAGTAAGCACTTTTCTGATGAGTTTTTGTTCTCAGTTGCTATTTTCAAGTGTATATTATGAAATATATATCATAATATTTATTTTGTAAATTATGGTTCCAGGATATGATTGAATGCAGGGCTTCCTTGTGGCAAGTTGTTGGCGTATAAGGGTGTCTCTGTGTCTCTCACTCAGACTCACTTGTTGCTCAAGATGGGTTTCCAATCTCTTGAAATTACTCTAAATGTTTGTGGCCTTTTGGAGTATTTTTCAATTAGTTGTCTGACATATAACACGGTTATCTAAGAAGTTTGTTTTATTTCTGGAAAGTTAAATCATGCCGTTATTCAAAAATCCTACAGGCCATATTGCTAAAGATCTGACTTTATATTGCAAAGTCTAAACCCAGTTTGTGACATCAGTTAGTCTAAACACACTGACCTCACTATTTTAAAGTTTTGTCCCTGTTTAACATGAGCATCCACCTTTGTTACATTATAATTATAATATATTTGAGCAGGCTAATGAATTGTCATAAACTCTAGTTTTCTAGGTACCTTCATTTTTTCCATCTCCATCTCCACCTCTGTTCCACAGTGATAAATTATGACAGAAACTACCATGACCATAAATAAAGATGCAGCTGAGACCCGATATAAAACAAGTGCATATAAACATATTAAATAATGCAACTATAATATTTAGTTTTTATTTTCCTCCACTGTGACTCAAGCCGAGGAAGTATACATGCCAACTCTTACTGACTTGTGTTGACTTTCAGATGAAAATGACCATCAGCTGTCTTGCCAATGTGACTGGAGCTGTCAGTATAACAGGTATCCACTGGTATGCCGGAAGCGGGGGTTACGTTGAGCCAGACTGTCCATGTCTTGCCATCTGTTTTGACAATGGAAGGTGTCAGATCATGCGTTATGAAAGTGACGAAAGTAAGCCATAAAAACAAAAATCCATTTCAAATTTCGTCGCACGTGTTAAATGAAACTTTTTAAAGGTGCTTTTCTGTCCTCATACCCCTTTTGTTCAGACCCAGTGTGCATTGATACTCTGATGAATGTGGTCAGTATCCAGTGGAACCACTGTGGTAGTGTGCTGGCAGTGGCTGGTTCCCTTCGAGGTGCAATGGAGAAAGAGTTCAATGTGGTGCAGTTCTACACTCCATTTGGAGAGGTGAGCATGATGGCTTTGATATAAGATGGGGCTTTGTTGTTCTTGATACCATGTGGTACTATCATTTGGATCCAGGTGAAGTATGCATGGGGGGCTGATAGTGTTGGAAATCTTGGAGCAAAGTTCCTTGTTCAGAAGAGGCTAATTTTTGACTTACATAATTTTAACTAGACTTACAACACATTTTGTACTGCTTAGTACAGTAATCAGTAATCCTCAGTAATCTGCAAAAGGGCAACAATACAAGCATGATCTCAGTGCTCAGGACAGTCTGTACCATAGAACGGATTTAATCGATAAAGAAGATTTTACTCTGAAGCAACAAGCAAACAAACCTACTAAACCAAATTAGTTTGTCGTCAACCATCTCTCCTACAAATGCACACTTTTTTCTTTTAAGCTAGCTTTGTGTAGTGGACGGAAGGGTCGTTTCAGGAAACGTAGTTAACAGTTGAAACACTGTCAAACTACAAAAACCTGAAAAATATGAAAGAACACTCTTATTTACATACAAAAATGTTTGTTCTCTAGGCGTTCCATATTGCACAGGTCTAATGAGGGGATCAGTTCTTAAAGTTGACAGTCTTCCTGCAGGTCTCTAGACCTGTGGGTTGTTTTTGTCTTCGTTGTTTTTTTTTGTTTTGTTTTCACTTTCTTGGTAGCAATGCAAACCTATCTCTGGATTCAGATGTACAGGGATGATTCCAGGGAAGCAGTAGTGCAGTCTTTAAGTCAGTCCCAGCAGGTGGTGGACTCCACCCACCAGAGTCTGTCATATGCAAATTTTGCAAATTGTGAGTGTTGACCTCCAGCTTGCAGTGAGCTGGTTTGCAGCTGAGTGTCTGGAATTAGTGTTATCACCTCCAAGTTTGAGGCTACTGTTCTTAGCTGGAAAACAGTGGAGTGCCCACTTTGGGTTGGGAATGAGTTGCTGCTCCAAGTTTAGGAGTATTTCAGGATCTTATTTTTGACTGGGGTACAAATAAGCAAGAGCTTGAACGATGGACTGGTGCAGCGTGATTAGATGTGGATGCTCTATAGGTCTGTTTTTAAAATGTATTCATACTGCCACCTTTGACCACTGTGGGTAGTTACCAAAGAATAAAGTCTGGATATCTTTGAAATAAGCCTTGATAGACTGTTCTTAAACACAGCCAAATACTGTATTTTAACTTTGTGTACATTTTGGACTGAAACTATTGTGATTACTGAGAAGATGTCTTAGGATGTTTGTACTTCACAGGTTTGGTTAGTTGAAGTGATATTTAAAAGTTGTGTGAACATCTGAAAGTGTGCAAACCCCTTCTGTATAACCATACACACCCAGATGATACTTTTTTTTTTTTCGTTGTTAATGATCTTCTTTGTCGATGCAGCATCTTAGAACTCTCAAAGTGCTTGGGAAGCAGATGTCAGGAGTCGCCTGGGAGGGAGGAGGGCTGCGCATTGCCCTGGCTGTGGAGTCCTTTATCTACTTTGCCAACATTAGACCAGATTATAAGGTATGTGGCAACACATGTAACTCATGCAAAATGTCTTTTGGCCTGGTGAACATAGTGGTAAATCTCTAGGTTTATCATTGTTTGGAAGGTTTAATCTGCTTTAATAGCTAAAACAGTAGAGCAAAGCAATCTATGATCATATCTCTGGGTTTAGCTGCATCTGTCCATCCTTTTTCTGTCTTGTAACAGTGGGGCTACTGCTGCAGCACGGTGGTATACGCTTACACAAAGCCAGAACGCCAAGAGTACTGCGTGGTATTCTGGGACACTAAAAACAATGAGAAGTTTGTCAAGTATGTCAAAAGCTTGATGTCCATCACCACCTCTGGGGACTTCTGCATCCTGGCCAGCAAGGCAGATGACACCCAGCCTCAGGTATGAGCGCCCATAGATTACATGACCCTAAAGTAAGAGTAGAAACAACAAAAAATATTGTTTTCAAACACTACAGACTCCTTTAATACACAAACAACTACTCTTTATTACTTTAAAGGTACTTTTTGTAATTACCCTCTGCAGAATTTTACTAAAAAATGTGCCACCACGGGGAAGCATTTCACACGTGGGTGTGTTCTGCTCTTTCATTTGTGCTGTGTAACTTTTGATATTACTTTTTAGCTTCTTACCAGGGTTTGCATTTTTGAATGTAAGAATATGCAAAATAAAGGTTGCCCACACTTATTTTGCTAATTCTGTCTTCTGGTGCTATTTGGAAAATTACAGCCCTGTTCTAATTTAAGTAGTTTATCTCTTTAACACACCACACACATTTTGGAAGAAAAGTCATAGATATATGACGTCACTATATGATTATTTCTTTACATTCTGCTGATCATTTTAGTTATTTTTGGAAGTTTAAAGATAATTCTTAAAAACAGGAATTTACAAAAAGTTTCTTTAAAGGTTCTTACTGAAGGGCTGGGCAATATGGTCCAAAAATTATATACATGGATGATGGATAGATGGAAAGAGAGAGATTATGTGAATGATATATTTAGAACATTTTCATCGCTTTACATGCCATCAGACAGGCCTGATTGCACTCTGCAGACAGTCTTTGTCAAAGGAAAAATTTGGGAGCTGTAAGTGTGCTGTAGCTTTGTTTGATTAATCAGTTTGTCAATATTTTCAGTTTGTGTGATTTAATTTAATTCCAAACTGATTTTTTTCAAGGGACCAAGCTGTTTTAAATTAGGAAAATAGGGTAGATTTGAAACAAATTATTTTGTTGTTGCCCCAAAAATCATAAAAACAGAGCAGAAAGTCAGTTCAGAGTCCATAACAGGCCAAACGAACAATTCATGCTCATCACTCAAAACTCGACAAAACTGACCAAACTGAGCATAAAGAGGAAAATTTTATATTTGCTGATTAGACTGACTTAGAGACCGAGGGGAGACAAACGCTAACAAATCATCTAACTATGAGATCAGAAAAACAAAGAGTTAATTTATACCAGAGTTAAGTTATTTTAACAAAATAAAAAATGACAGAAAAAATATTTTAACAAAATTTAAATATGACATGAACTAAACAACATAGTTTAATTAAAAAATATATCTGTGATTCCCCCCATGATGTGACAACACTTTACATATTCCACTTTGCGCTTCCTATAGGGAATACTGTATGAGTTAAAGTAAATTAAGTTCTGAACATAGAGAGGCTAACATTAAGTTAACTTCTCTAATAGAATTGATTTAAATTCAATAAATGTCAAATGCAATGAGAATGTATTTTTTCTGGTGTGTCTTTTTTTAAGTTGTAATGTTGTGTAACTAAGAAAAAGATAATTAAAATGTGTTGTGTAGAGTGTTGGTGCATGAAGTTACCAACTTTAGTTTTGCATGTGCAAATAAGGCCAGGGTTTAAACATGAATAAGACACATGCCATTTTCTGAGAGATAAAAAAATGATTGTTTTTAGTTCCTCGGTTTTGAAGAGAAATGTCCTTCTTAATGTGTTCCTTGTGCAAAACCTTGTTTCCTAAAATTTTAGGTTATTATTTGTTGTTGGACCAAAACTTCAGGTTCAGAAAGTTAGATACAAGCACTGGTAATTCATTACATAGGTATGAAATTATGTTGCTATATTTAAAAAAAAAATCAATATATCGCCCATCCATAGTTGTAGAGTCGGAGAAATCCAACAAAAAAAGGTAATAAAAATAGTGGATTTGCAGTAGTGTGGGGATCACATATGTTTCTCTGCTGTTTTGCCTCCTGTTTTTTCTAATCCGTCGCCACACAGGAGGATGCTGAGGTAGAATCTGCGAGTCATGGGAGGGTAATGTACAATTTAAAAGCTCACATCCCCCAAAAGAGGACAATTTGTTATGATATAAAGTTTTCAATTAACCAGCAGAATAATGTCACTCCACTTTGTGTTTTTCAGTATGTCCTGATTTTGTTCAACTCCATCGGGACACCACTGGACTCAAAATACATAGACATCGGTGAGTTTCATATGATGAGAAATGCTTGTGGCGCAGCATTGGTATGATCAAGGCTACTGTTTGTCTTCAAGCCAGTATGAGAGATCACACCACAGTCATAGAGGTATAGCTTACATCCTACCTCCAGCCACCCAGTTTCCTTTAGCAATGAACATTGGTTGCCTTTATGTTGCGGATCGTTATGTTTCTTCGTGTTGAGAGTACAGCAGCCTCAGTGGGCTTTGCTTATCTTAACGATAAACAGCGTTAAATGAAGTGTGTGTCAAAAAGAAGGTTGTCAGACTCTTTGAGAATTTTTCCACAACATTTAATTTGCTGGTTTAGTAACATTATATTTAAGTGGAGAAAATGTTCATGGTGTGCTGTGAGATTACTGCTGTCACCCACAACAACCTTGAGCATCTGTATGAAGTGAGGGTCCTCTAAAGGGCACAGCATGCTTTTACATATTTAGATGCTGATGCTTTAATCAATTTGATGAATTGCTTCTTGATCTGAAAAGATGAAGAAGCTTTGCTCTTTTCAGACCTGGCACTGTTAGATTCACACAGTCCCGTGCTGTTATATATTTTTATCTTCTTCCTTATGCGATGCTCACTTTTTCATTTCTTCAGATCCAATGTTTGTTACCATGACTAAGACCCACGTTATCGCTGCGTCCAAAGAAGCTTTCTACATGTGGCAGTATAGAGTGGCAAAAAAACTGACCGCCCTGGAGATCAACCAAGTGACAAGAACAAAGAAGGAGGGAAGGGAAAGGTGAGCTCACATGTTGAAAACTGATCATGAGGACTGGATGGGTATTGAACAAAGCCAGCTATTAGACAGATAGTAAATCATGGAAAGATACGGGAAGGCCAGGTCACCACAGTGTTAGATTCTGTGGGCGAGTGGATGAAACCACAGGTTTACTGTCTCACTGTTGCTGTGTGAGACTTGATAATGACAGTCTGATGAAAAGGCTTCATTCATATGAGTTTCCAGCCGGGCGGCTTGGTGTGACCTAATGTTCTGCCAGATCTATCCTAACACCTGGATTACAAGTCACGTCAGGTGAACTAGCAGCTGTTTGCCTGGCTGTCTGTCTCTGCGGCTCTTTCTCATGTGTGCTGACTTCCTGCACCTCCAGGGTTTATCACATCGACAGCACTCCATCTGGAGCTAGTGACACCAGCGCAGATTTCACAAAAGCCTTCACAGTAAGAACGTTGTGCATCTCCTGTCTTACATTTCAAGTGACACTTCTTGTGTTCTGAATGTAACACTTATTATCTGATTGCATTTTGATTAAACACTCTAATCTGACAGATAAATGGCTGTAAAAGTACTAATTTAACTACTGACTACAGAGAAAAAGGTAATTTTTTTTATCATTTAAAGTAAGATGGATTATTGTGATTGTCACTTTTGTTTTATTTCAGGCAACTCGAGATCCCATCTGTTGCATTACAGCTACAGATAAGACCCTGATTGTGGTATGTATGAGCCTGAATTTATAAAATGTGCACATGATGCAGCCCGCAGAAACTTAACAACCTCACACCCCCAAAAACAGTAGATTAAAGCTGTAGTTATGGCATCGTATTTGTGTGCCTCCTTTCTCTCTGTCTCGTTCTTAGCCTGCCAAAGTAAGGTCTGAATGTGAAAAATTTTCGTCATAAATAAATATGAACCAGACTTTTGGTCTCTAACGTGATTTGAGCTAGCTATAATTGGAGTTCATTTATATAAATATGAAGATGTTTTTGTTTTATAATTTGTATATGTGACTATTAATTTTTTTCTGTATTCAGTGAGACTCTTTGATTGCTGTCTCTAAGTCAGTCTGGCAATGAACCATATAATGGAATCAAGAGTTAAATAACTGTGCACGTCTTCACAGGGTCGTGAGTCCGGCACCCTCCACAGATACAGTCTCCCTAATGTTGTTCTCATCCAGAAATACACTTTGAACAACAGAGCCCATTATCTATCCCTAAACTGCAACTCAAGGTAAGTGTTGGTGTTTTATGGTGTTACACATTATCAGCATGTGCAGGAGTGCTTTACTAATTGTCTTTTGATTAATTTTACGTTGCATTTTGAGCCTAATGTTGCCACGTGTAATGTTTATGTTTCTTCAGTCGTCTGGCTATAATCGACATCGCAGGCATTATGACTCTGTTGGATCTGGAAGTTCACACTTCCACGGATAATGGGACAGGAAACCAGGCATCCACAGGAGAGCCATCTAAGTTTGAGCGCAAAGATGTTTGGGACATGAAGTGGGCGAATGACAACCCCGATCTGTTCGCTATGATGGAGAAGACCAGGATGTACGTTTTTAGAAACTTAGACCCAGAGGTGAGTCCTCAAAACAGGATGCCTGATGTACAGCTCCAACTTAGACTGCACTAACATAAATGTTAATCTTAGTGAGGGTACTACAGTTATAACTGTAGAATTTGTTTATTTAAAAAACAGGAACCCATTCAAACATCTGGATACATCTGCAACTTTGAAGATCTGGAAATCAAATCTGTCCTACTTGATGAAATCATGAAGGTAAATGTCTGAAACAAGTTGCATTAAATAAATATAAAATGTTATGCTGTCACATTTATTTTTGACCATCTTTACACAAATATTTTACTTGTAAGAAGTTTAGTTGTATCTGTTTTTGAAAAACTATAAGATGTTAAGGGTAAAAATTAAGGCTTTTTTTTTTTTTTTGGAAAGTTCAGTGCTAGCTAGCTAATCTTGACTCAGCTCAGCTCACTCAGACAGGAATATTTTAACAGGTCACCGCATCGTTTAGCTGCTTTTCTAGTGAGTTTCTCATCCTTCACTCACACTACAGCTCAGTCGCCCTGGGTTGGAGCTGGTGACAGAAGTTCTCACTTGCTCTGCAAACTGCACAGACCATTCCTCTAACTGTTGCAGGTTGTGGTCAGACTGACCAACAGCAGTCTGACGTTGTGATGTTAGTGTTCATCTCTATTATTGACTAGAGAAGCAGCAAAATGATCTTGAGGGCCATGGCCCCAACAGCTGAACTTACAAAATTTTTACTATATTAGAATATTTACACTTTTGTTCTTAATTATCATTTAAATAAGAATATTAATAATATTTAAGGGATGTTCCATTATAGGATCCAGAGAGACCAAACAAAGACAACCTCATCAACTTTGAAATCCGCTCCCTGAGAGACAGTCGGGCACTGATTGAAAAAGTGGGAATTGAAGAAGCTTCGCAGTTCATTGAAGACAATCCTCATCCCAGACTTTGGTAATTAAAAAACATTCCTCTGTTCTTAATCCAGTATTGTTTTTTTTAATATATATGTTGTAATCAAGTTTTTATTTGATTCTTTTCATTCTTCTGCTATAATTTCCTTTTGCAGTGATGAAATTTTCTTTGTATGTTTTGGTGCTATATTATTTCTGAAACACTAAGAACACTCTCTTCTGAATCTGCCAGGCGTCTGCTTGCTGAGGCAGCCCTCCAGAAACTGGACCTGAAGACAGCTGAGCAGGCCTTCGTCCGCTGCAAAGACTATCAGGGCATTGAGTTTGTCAAGCGCCTGGGAAACTTGCAGAGCGAGCCAATGAAACAGGCCGAAGTGGCAGCTTACTTCAGCAGGTTTGAGGAAGCTGAACGCATGTACCTGGATATGGATCGCAGGTACAGTGGCTTTTTCTGGTACCCAGAAAAACCTCTCTACTATCTCCCATTTAAATTTCCTGTAGTTGGGTTAATTATTAATGTTGCTCCAGTACATATTTCTTCCCCCCATCCTGTGATATATGGTGCAAAATGACCACGTCTGTCACTGCAGGGATCTCGCTATCAGTCTCAGGATCAAACTAGGAGACTGGTTCAAAGTGTTGGCCCTGCTCAAAAGTGGCTCTGGGGACAGCGACGATGCTCTGCTTGAACAAGCCAACAATGCCATCGGAGACTACTATGCTGACAGACAGAAGTGGTATTGAAATTTTACACACACCTTCTTTCTGAGGTTGTTGATTCTATTAGTTTACTTGGCATTGTACTTTTTACAATCTAATCTTCAAGTCTTAGAGGTTTCATTTTTTTTCAGTTTTTAACTTGTGATACATGCCCACAGAATCTGTCATTTTCATCCTTCATCCTTTAAAATATATGAAATTAAATCTACAGTGCATTTAATTGTGCAGATGGGATGAGGTAGCTAGTTCTCAGTCTAATAAAGTTGTTCATCACCTGTTAGACCTCAAATTGTGGCTCTGACCTCTATTGTTTTATGATAAATCAGATTATTTCTTTTAGAGATTATGTGCTGCTGTCATACAGTCGTCAGATGTCTCTGTCAGTCTGAGCAGCGGCCTCAGTCTCACTTGGAGAACACTGGATTGAAGAGCTGACTGAACTGGCATGTAGTGACTATTGTTTGAGTTTCAGATTGATTGTCAGCTGATTGTTTCCTGCTGTGCAGGAGAGCTTCTAATATTTTCTCACTTTTTATGTTCCACAAAGCAGTTTTAACTTGTAATACAAGTAGAGTCCGTGTTGGGAAAACATTTGATTTAATCTGTCACTTTTAATCTGAAGCACTTGTAACTCTTGGTTGCCAAAATGGATTAACTGGATTGGGAGAGAAATGCAGAGAACACAGCCAAAGCTTCTTTTAAAAAAAAAAAAACTTTAAATATAATTTCTTTTCTTTTAAGGGTCAGTGCTGTGCAGTACTACATTAAGGGTCGTAACCAGGAGAGACTCGCCGAGTGCTACTACATGTTAGAGGACTATGATGGCCTTGAACGTTTGACCGCCGTTCTGCCAGAGAATCATAATCTGTTACCGGTGAATCAGATGCTCTTTAATCAAATATATCTACATATATTGTGTGTATGTATGTATAGAAGTACACTGCCAGTTTCTTTAAATATGTAACCTTAAATCACAGTCACTCCTCAGCTTTTTTGTCGATATTTATGCTGTAGGAGATCGGTCAGATGTTTGCTACGGTGGGCATGTGCGAACAGGCTGTGAACGCCTACCTGAAGTGCAACCAGCCCAAAGCTGCCGTTGACACGTGTGTCCATCTGAACCAGGTGAGAAGTGGAAAGAAAAACTTTGGCGCCTCAATTTCTGAGCAACGCTTAGTGTTTTGCAGTCAGTGAGCCTCCTGCTGTCCTCCCACTTTCCAACCTATGCCTGAGTGATATTTAGCTCAGTGGTGTGAATGCTTATCTCAAAGTCCAGTGTAAATGTTGGCCCAGAAAATATACAGCTAGATTTGGTTTAAAGGATGTCAAATCTGTTTAATAGGCAGCATCCTCTTCCAAAAGATGTCATTAGGAGCCCCAGCTTCCTTCCTTAAGGGCGGTTTCTCCTGCTGTGTTAATGCTGCATATTTGACAACAAAACAGGCAAGCTGTCAGCTACTTTGCCTGTAACCCTCTTGTTGTCTTAGACCCCGGATGTCTGAAAAACACAGTGTTTGTCCCTAAATTGTCCAGTTCTTCTCTCCAAACCCTTCACGACAAACTGCTGTTGTTTTTGTGACGAGATAATTAAGAACAGCAGTGTTACATCGATCCATTGGGTTTGAGATATTAGTTGCAGTTCTAACATGGATTCATGTTAAAAACTGTGATTTCTAATAATTATTATAGAAGTATATTATTTTTAAATTGCCATTTTCTTATGTATTTATCTTATGGTTTAATCATAAATTTACAAAAACAAAAAAACTTTTGCCCATGAGAGATTCAGTTCTGGTAATTCTGTTTGTGACAGCTTCCATAGGTATACAAACCTAATTCTCAACACTGCTCAGAAATAATAGCTCGTTGTAATCTTCCTGCTGGGAGACATTGTTACACTTACAGGCAATGAAATACCTGAAGGAAACTCGCACCCACATGAAAAAGATAATAAAAAGACATATTTACATTTTTTTTATTTGTGTTGAATGTTTTTTTCTGCAGTGGAACAAAGCAGTGGAGCTCGCCAGAACACACAACATGAAGGAGATTAAATCGCTACTTTCTAAATACGCGTCACATCTTTTGGAGAAGAATAAAACTCTGGAGGCAGTGGAGCTGTATCGGAAAGCTCACCATTTTCTTGATGCAGCCAAACTCATGTTTAAGGTGAGCCAACGTTCTTATTTATGTAAACTTTATAGATTTATTTGTTATTTGTTTTGTTTTTTGATAAAGACATGTATAACTTTACTTAAATTCTCCTCAAGTTTGCCAAGGAGTATTAACTCTTTACCCGTAATAGGAGTAGCCCTTAAAGTATTTTCTGAGTGATTTCTGTCACATTTCAGGCTTGCAGGGTTATAGAACAAAAACACTGGATTTGCATGAGATGGTAGTGAGGTTGGTCTCTGCTTGTGCAGCTACATTTGGAAAAAAAAGAAAGAAAAGAAACTATTCCAAAGGTTGTCATGTTTTTATTGAGGTCATCAAATGTCGTCTTTTTGGGAAAAAGAGTTAAATAAAGATTCTTGTTCGTTTCATAAAAAAATCTGTCAGTGCTTTGCAAATTATGTTGATACAGAACAAATCAATATCTGGAACATGAGCCTGGTATAAACTTGAAATAAAGCAAAGAAATTATAATACTTGTTGATGTAAGACATTTGCAGCAAATTCTGAAAACATGTTTTTGCTTTGTCACTTTATGTAACTGAGTGTAGGTTGGTGAGAAAGAGAAATACATTTGTGAAAATGTAGCTTATGTTTGCAGATAGCAGATGAGGAGGCAAAGAAAAGGACACGACCTCTGAGGGTGAAGAAGCTCTACGTGCTGGCAGCACATCTAGTGGAAAATTACCACAAGCAGGTGAAGACGTCACAGCAGAGCAAAGGAAAGAAGACAGAGGTAAACCTTGTACACATGTATATTCCAAGTCTTTCCAATGCATTAGACATTTTTCTGCAGAAAGTGTTTAAATAAATTATTTGTGATATGTTTCAGAGAAAAGAGTCATTCTTGTGCTTATGTGGAAAGACATCATCGATGTATGCGCAAAAATTTGTGTTTATATCATTGCGAGTATCTTTGTCTGTAATCAGGCGACACACGCGCTTGCTAGCCTGCTGGAGGAAGATGCAACATCTGCAGACAATCGCATTGTGGACAATGCCTGGCGAGGGGCGGAGGCATATCACTTCTTCCTGCTCGCTCAGAGGCAGCTGTACGACGGCTATTCGGAGAATGCCATGCGCACAGGTGCCCAATCACTCTTATATTACTAAATATATTACTTATATTTTTTAATCATACTTTACACAATATATATATATATATTTAAATTCATTTACCTTTTTTGTTTTTCCCTCTAAAATGTGAGAATTTCCTCCTTCTCTGTTTGAAAAACTGATGTAAAGGAACTTGGTTTTGTACTGTAAGTCAAAAACCAAAAAAAACAACAGGAAACCTTTCTGTCGTACAGGAAATTGAGAGTGAAAAAATGTTTTGACTACACAAGCATTTTTGCATGTTTTGTAGTGTTCTTTGTGCCTTTTAATCAGTGTGTTAGGGCTGAGCAATTAACCAAATGTCTATTTCAGTGACTTCCGTATGCTCCAGCGGTGTGATAAAACAATCATTGTGTTCATTTTTTCCCATTTTCCCTTTTAGCTTTTTCCTTTAAAGCTCATTTCCTTTATTTCCGTTTGAATCCAGGATGTGGCAGCTGTCACTTATGTGGTGCTTATCTATTTTAGTTTATACAGTTAAATGATACATTTAAAAAACACAATTTCTCAGTCTTTTATTTTGTCTTGTTATTTTGGACCAGTGTGGCCCAAAAGAACTGTATTTATTTGTTAATTTATTAATGGTCATATTTGAGAAACTCTCACCTTTAGTGTAGCATATTTCAGGCTGATTAGGCTAAAAAGTTGCCCTGTTAATCTAAATTTCATTATTGCAGTGCGTTGCCAGGAGATTCCATGTTGGCATGAGGAACAGCCATCAAAAGCAGCAGGAACGAGTTTACAGAACTCGCCTTCTCTCTGTCACCCTTACTTATAGACCTTTGCGCTCTCGCCACAGTGGCTTGCCCTTTTCTCTCTAAGCAAGACGTGCAGTTGTTACAGTACACGCTTCTCTACACGTAAGTTTGGAAAAGTCATTGGGTGTAATGGGCTGTCAAAGGAAAGATGTAGGCAACAGGGAGAGAGGTAGAAGTTACTTTTCAGCTGCATCTCTTTTCTTACTAACAATGGACTTTTCAAACCATGAGGTGCGTCACCCTCTAAACTGTGTATTCTATTAGACTTGTGGCATGTAGTGCAAAGCCCTTGTATACTCTTCTCTATCAGTGATTTTTACATAGATTAATAAAAGAAAAGCGAGGATGGTGGAGAGACTAAAGGGAGAACTCTTTAGTCATAAGCACAATTTGAAAACGTGTTGATGCTTTTTGTTTTTTTTTATTGCTGTGGCATGTGTTCAATTTAGTTTGATGTGTTTATTATGGGTTTTTTTTTTTTTTAAATACTTTTTTGAAACAGTCTTTTGTAATACACAAATCATTCCCTGGTCACTTCTGCTGGCCTTTAACAGAGCTTGACATGAAGCTTTGTGTCCACACTGTAAACATACTTTGCATAGATAAGCATATTTTTACCACATATGCAAAAAGTTCTTGTGGTTAACCGTAATCCTTTTAAATTTCACTGTCAGCTGCAGTGAAGCCACTTGGCCTCGATTTATGATGGAATTACTACCTTAGATCAGTACGTTGGGAAATGATCAGTTTTGTCATTTACATGTCTTTTGGTTTTTGGCTGTTTTGTAATTTTACTTGTCCTATACTCAAGCAGAGCACAAGTCTGACTTTTCACTATTTATTATTAATTGATTTTGGGTTTTTTTTTAAAAGCCCTTCACCTGCGCGAGTATGAGGACGTGATCCCTCCTGTGGACATCTACTCTCTGCTTGCTGTCTGCTCTGCAGCCAACCGCGCCTTTGGCACCTGCTCGCAGGCCTTCATCAAGCTGGAATCCCTGGAGAGTCTTGATCCTGAACAGCGGCAACCCTACGAGGATCTGGCCTTGGAGATCTTCACGAAGCACAGCCCAAAGGACAGCCGCATGATCGAGTGGAACGAGTCATCAGAGGGGTGAGGGTTATCGCCAATTAATTTCAAACTCTAGCGTCAAACTGAGAGCAGCGCCATCTCCCAAAGTTGTCAAAATTCTGTTTACATACAAATGTTTCTTTTCTATTATTTCACTGACTTTGGCAAATTCTTTCATCTTAGTTTCCTTTTGTTTGACATCTGTGTTGTTCCATGGTGAGATTGACTAAAGGGGATGCATTTAACTATTTAACATCCTGCACTGTTGAGAGCATCTTGATGAATATCTCTGCCTCTCAATAAGGAAACACATCAGTCTCATATGCTGTAAATAAAAGATGGGGACTACTACAATTGGTTTTGGACTCCACATTTTCAAGCTTCAACATTAGTGTTTTGGCCTTTTTTTTGGTGTTGATAGTTGAAAGACATGGTGAAGTGTAAAGTTTTTTGCTGATCGGTTGATTAGCAAGCTTCATCTCTAAGCAGTGCAGGTGCAACGAAGAGATAGTTACCTTGTAATTAGTGCAAAGTACCCAACAAAGGAAGTCTGTGAGGACTAGTGGTCATCAGAGGAACTGCAGCTATTAGCCCCAAATGTTGTTATACGATTGATCCTCTTAGATTTATGAAACAGACTAAATATAGAACTACAAAACGAGAAAACAACCACGACTCAAAACCAGTACTGAAGTTAAACACAAGTGAAGCACCAGAAGCGGGGATCAGTGGCTTCTGCAAAGCTTCTTGTCTCCCCTTTGGAGCAGTTTTACTGTTGCATTGTTTTGATTACAGTATGAGCTGAAGCAGCTTTCTGTCTTTTGTTTTTTTCTCTTCTTATTTTGTTAGGACGGAGGAAAGACTTCGCACTTGCATCGTGACAGGCCTGCCTGTCCAGGAGTACAGCTGTTGGATCTGCAGTGTGTGCAAACACTGTGCTCATGATCAAGAAATCAGCAAATATAACTGCTGCCCGCTGTGCCACAGTCCTATACCATGAAGAAGAAAATATTAGTTAAAGTTATTTTTATAAAGAACAAAGAAATATTAAATCATTTTAACTACTTTCAGGCTTAAAGTTAAAAGTTCCTGAACAGACATCTACAGGGAAGCTACCAAAACAAGCATGTAAACTCACGCAGTCAGTGGTGAAGAGTTCCACCTTATTCGTCGATAAATATTCACCCTAATCTTTGGCTTTTACCATAAACGGTGTAAAATAGTTAAGTATTTTGTAACCATTTTCACTTAAATAAACAAGAAAACTGCTTAAAATGTTTCTTTGTTCAACCGGGAGGAGATGCCAATGCTGAACCATGTCATGCTAGAGAGATTATCTCTTGCCTGGGCCGGTGTCCTCACAGAAGAGCCGGAGAAGGTGGCCGGGAATGGGAAGTGTGTGCATCTCTTGTGGTAAACCGCTGACTTCATGACCTGGAAGAGTTGGAAAAGAGAGACACAAGGTTAGCATCAAGACCTTTTAAAGAGCAAGTACAAACATAAAGGCCAATAGTCTCACTGTTTTATTTTCTAGACATTTCTAAAATAGATTGGAGCAGAAAAGGTACAAAGTGGTCCAAAAAAAAAAGTCTCCAGAATACAATAAATGATGCTCCAAGCTTCCCACCATGCTTTAAAGAAACCTACATCCATGTACATAAGCTAGACTTTAACCCTTTTTTCACCAACAGCTCAATTTGGAAAAAGAAATCGCTACTCATCAGACGTGTTTACAGAGAGCGGGACTAAGTGCATCCAGCCGCATGAAATCCCTCTTTGTGTGGTCGCCAGTGCACAGCTTCTGTTCTCCATTTTATTTTTAGTATGTGGAAGAAGGAAGACACTTTTAAGCTCAGTAATTTCACCGAAAAAGATAAACTATAGAGCAAGAGCAAAATTTGTGAGTTTAGGCTCAGATATTAAAATATACAAGAATGAAATGTGTAATTTTGAGATTCATTGTGCAAGGCTGGTTGAATCTCCTCTGTCTGAGGATGCCTGGGGATGTATGTTGAATATATGGAGGTTATCATTTCCTTCATCAAATTTTAGCCCTCTTTGATTGAATTGGATTTATTTCTGTTTTCTTGAATATGTATAACTTCATAACAGTAGAAACTTTTATGTTTTTCTCTACTGATTATTTTTCTTACTAATTTTGACTTTAAACTCAGATAACCTTTGAGTGGTTTTTGTCTTCATTTTGCAGCTTTGTCATGGATATTAGCCCTCACAATGTTATTTATTTCTGTATTGTATGAATATTGTTTGTAATGTAGCATTAGAAAATCGAGAAGCTTTGGAACTTCTTTAAAAAAAAATTATGTGAAACGTCTCAATCATTGTTGACTGTACTGTATGTAGTCTCGTTCTTTTGTTTCATATCTTATTCTGCCCCCTGCTGGTAGGAAACTGCTGCTGCTTTGTAGGTAATTACAATAGATTGGCACAAGTATTTGTTCATCTGGCTTCACCTCCATATGAACTTGAGATTCTTAATCCATGTTAATATGATGTCGGCCCACCCTTTGCAGCTAAAACACCTTCAGCTCTTCTGGGTAAGCTTTCGAATCTTTGAGAAACCCAATGCTGATAGGTTCACTTACAGAAGTTAAGACATTTTATTACACTGAGAACTATAAAGGTTCTAACTAGTACAAAAATTGTGATGCTATAAAAGAATGATTTTCAGTTCAAAATAAATAAATTAGCTGTGACAGATTGGCGGCCTAACCAGGCTGTACCCTGCTGGGAGCTGGGAAGACTCCAGTAAGTAAAGCTGGCTTTTGTGTGTTTTAGGGACATTTTCCTTGTAGCACATGCCTAAGCCAAGCTGTATTTTACCCATGTGTGGGCACAGGGCCAACACAAAGAGAAACAAGCATCCGCACTTTCATCTTCTTGCTTGCAGTCACAGAACTAATACTGAGATAATATTTCTCCCTTATTAGCTTGTCTTCACCAAATCCCTGTTAACCTAGAACTGATCTTAAAGTCCTTCTTTTCAGATGTAATGTCCTGAATGATCAGGCTTTATAGTAAAGACCTCATAGTATCATATTATCCCAACAGAGCACTTCACTGGGACTCCAAGCTTATTCATGGATCGCAGAGCTTCTAAAAGTAGAATCAGAGGCAGATCCTTCAGCTTTCCGCACGATCTTTTGGATGCAGGAGACAGACACACTCTCAACTTTGAAGATCAGGCTTCAAACTTTCCTTCTTGGTTATGGCTGGATCAGATGATGCTAATCACCAGGTGTCATCCCTTAGTATGCACCTCTTGGTTCAAGCCAGACTTTCCATAATGCACTTAGAATTGTCCTACTACTGCACATCAGTAATTTTTTCTTCTTTCCTGTTGCTTGTGCTCTAGTTGGTCCATGGTCTCAATGCTTCAGTTTTTTTCTCTTCACTTTCCCCCTCACTAGCCAGGTTCTGCTGGAGGTCATTTCTCATTAAAAAGGGAATTTTTCTTCCTTTTCCTTCTCACCATCACCAATTGCTACACACAGCTGATCCAATTGTTGGACATCTCCTGGTGCCCTTGGATCAAAGCACTGGTTTATATCTGGAGCTGGCCACTACTTCTGATTTATAGGCTGGGTTAAATGCTGAGAATGAGTTTACCTCCAAGGATCAATAAAGATATCTTATTATTTATTATTTTCCACATGTCAACAAGGCTTCGGTTCACTATTTACTCATTTTCAAGCTGCCCTATCATTAGATGCTGTGGACTTTGGATTTATATTTCATGTAGGAATTTTTTTTTTTTGATTGCATGTGTGCTTGTATCTTACCTAAACTGATAACTTTGTATGTGACAAATATTCTAAAATCTAATGTAATTATGGTTTTCAATCATTCCAACAGATTGTTTCTTGGCTTTTGGTTTAGTAGGGATTTATTATCTGAAACTGCACCCACTTCTGAAATGTACCAACTGTCCATCCACACAGAGATCAGTTCTATGGAGTATTTGGGTTTACAAATATACCAGACAGCAGCAATTCTGTCTACTGTCTGCCCTGTTTGCTCAGTTATAACAAACATTTTAACATGGAAACAATTGTTCATCTTTAAATGTCCATAAAATATACATGCATAACAATAAGCCTTGAACGCTAATATTCGCACCACCCATCAACATTTCTGGTGCAGTATCATCTCTCAATTAAGTCCTTTAAATGTCAATACTTTTAAATGTCTTTAGTAGCCCTCCCACAAGAGTAAAATCTCACGGCTTGTAGTAGTTTACAAACTTTTCCAAATTTTCTTAATTTCTCTCAAATGTACAGCTGCTGGAGGAGTGCTGGCAACCTCCTTCGACGATGAAGACAGCATCAGAATCCTTTACAACGGAGAGTACAAAAACCAAACACATTAATGAAGTCAACACAATATTAGGAACATTCTGCACCCCAGTGTGCCACTATTTTATACTACAGACTCAACAAATAAATATATATATGTATGCACGCAATGCATACAGCTGGATAGTGTAGTAGTAAGACTACCCGTCTTTGTAGTGGAGGCTCGCAAGTTCGACTCCCACCTGGGGCGTCTGATTCTAGTAAGGGTCCTTAGGCTAAGCCAGCCTTGTCGCTGTATCAATTTTTCAGTCTAAAATACTTGTGCGTAACACAAGTCCGCGTGTTTTAGAGCTGCACTCATTCATGACAGCCAGTATTGATGAAATATCTGCATGAATGAATGAAGCTGGATAGCATAGTAGTGATACTACGCGTCTTTGGAGCAGAGGGTTGCAAGTTCGACTCCTGCGTGGGGCGTCTGTTTCCAGTAAGGGATTAGGTAGACCAACACATATGCTACGGCAAGGGGGAGCCAGGACGACAGGTCAGGGGGGCAATATCAACCTCCCGTTTTATTATGTATTGTAAAGTGTGCATCATTGTAATTTTTTCATTCCTCAGTTCAGCTCACTTTGAACAGATCTGGAAGAAAACAGGGGATCAGTAAAGAAAATGTAACTTGTAAAAGTTAGAGTTACAAGAAAACACTTACATTTGACTACTTTTAAAACACATCCTTCTTCTACTGTACTTTTTTACATTTTATAGAAAATATAGGAAAAATTACACTCCACCCTTTAGACATTGTGTGGCAAGCGTATAAAGGCTGTGGAATTGCGCTAAAGTATCACACAAAATAAGGATAAGTTCACATACCACATGCAACCTCAGCAACACCACATCAGTATAGGAGGGAGCAGGTAAAGGCCAGGATCTGAAATTTAGAAAGCAAAACAAGAAATCCATTACTTAATTTCAAGAATTGATTGAATTACAACTAAATACTACTCAGAAGAAAAGCAAGAGATTGACACTGCTATCTGCTAACTTTCTGTAGAAAGAATTATCACCAGGTCTGTCAACCTCCGTGTCTGTCCACTTATATGTCATGAATAATTTCATTTTAAAAAATTAAGTGTGTTATTTAACAAAGTGTAATTTATAACTATGTTGATATGTATAACTCCGCTAGGAAACATGCTGTATTTACACAGCATTTTTACATAATACAGATTACTGATAGAGCATAACAGTAGCTTTTGCCATCAGCTTTTTGGATTTTTAAAGTCACAACTTCTTGCTACCCTAAATGAATCCCAAGAAAGCAAATGAAAAAATAACCATGAACCCCTTTAGCTAATCCCTTATAAAAAAAAAACCCCAAAAACAAATATGTTTCTAAAACATTCCACAAAATAATCATGTTATCATGTAAGCAATTAATATAGTTGTTTACAATAGCCTGAGATAAACAGGCACACTAAATTTCGTCCCTTGTAGTATAATATTTCATCTTAAGCCCAGGTTTGCTGTGATGGGCATACTTCATCTGTTACCAAAAAACCTGCACGCGGTGTGTACCTGTACACATTACCTGTCCAATGGTCTCACGGTTCCCGTGTTTCGATGGCTAACGTAGCACAAGCGCACGCAAACTGTATAACACGTCTTGCACGACAAACGCAAAACCATGTTCAATATGTAGCTACTACACAACATAGCCAAAGAAAAAAGTGGTCTTACCTCTCAAAAAAGAAACTTCAGGTTGCCGCGAAAAACAAATTTCAAGTCATGCGTAAGAGCAGGCCCAAATCGCGAAGTCTTCTTGTTCTTCGAGGATTTCATTACAACTGTTGTTGCATTACTGCCACCTTGTGGACATACGAATCCTAATAAAGTATATCAACCCTAATAAACTTGCCTTAAATGTTATGCCATCAAGTAACACATAATTGTGTACAGGCAATATTAGACACAATTACGTAGACTTTATTAGGAAAATAATAAAGTCTACGTAATTAATATACACCGAACAATCCGCCTCATTCCTTTTTTGGAGTGTAGCGGGACAGACGTGCCAGTCATCCGGTGTGAAGTTGCGTCTCCACCTTTCTCATCGCAGGTCGCCTTGAACGGCACACTCCCCAGTGAACAAAGTCGCTACAGCCGCAGGACACACCTGGTAAGCTGCTGAGCTTATTTCTTGCAGATTTGGGGGTCAACGATATGTCTGAACAGGAAATGTTATTTTCCTGGGTGTTTAATTATCCTTTTTAGGGTTTTGGAGTTGAGTTCAAGCGTATTAGTGCAGAACATTTACTTATAAAAATTGTACTTTGTTGTGTCGTCTAAAATACTAAGTCTAAAATACTTGAATTCACCGTGTGTTTAGAGCCGCACTCATCCATGACAGCTGGTATTGATGCCCGCTTGCATGTAAAACGCTGCCCACTGACAGAGGCGCGTAAGTACATAAGTGAATGTATTTTGAGGAAAAGTGTTACATTTCATTATTTTATGCGGCGTGATCTATACATGCGTATAGTGCGTCCGATTAGTCTTTACAAGAAAACAGTTACAGTATGATTGACTGCTTTTAAAATCTCCACATACATTCTTCTTCTGCTCTACTTTTTTACGTTTTAACTGAAAATTACACTCCACCCTTTAGACATTGTGTGGCAAGCGTATAAAGACTTTGGAATTACGCCAAAGGATCACACAAAATAAGGATCGAGGATGTATTTGAGTAAGGATTGGTTTGGGGTGGTAAGAAATTAAAAATACATAATTAAAATACAATTCCTTTTTGCGTGTAATTATAATACATTAAAAAGGGTGTACACAGTCGTTTTTTTGAAAGAGTAGTATGTGACGTGATCATTTCTCGAGGGAAGTTCTGCAAATGAAATAGGAAAATACTGAATAATCATAAATATGCGTAAATGTATAATTCTGTCAACTGATGGTCACAATCAGTTTAAGTTCCTTCTGTTTTTTTACTTATTTTTCATATGCTGCTAATATTTTTTTTTTAAATTTATGTTTTTTCCCTTCAACAACACATTTCTTTTAGAGCAGAGCGAACGCATTTATTTTACTAGCCTACAGTTTTCCTGTTGGGCAGTTATTACATATGTAATGAAAAAACACATCAGCCACAGTAAAACATAAGGTTTCTGCAAACTCACAACTCTAAAGAAATTTACATAATTTAAATATTAAACAAGGGCGTTTCATGACGATACGTTAGTATTGAAGTGCAATGCAGAAAATGGCCACCAGGGGGAAACAGTCAAATACTTGTTGCTGTAAGGAAGTCCTGAGTTCCCTCATTCCAACATTTTCTAGATGACCTTACTTCCAGTTACAGGTAATAGTGAATCTTGGTGATAAAATACTGATCTGTCCACATTTCACCACAACACTGCAGAACTTAAAAAAAACTTTAAAAAAAAAGAAAAAAAAAGGTAAAACGTATTGAAAACTCTCCAAATTCCACCATTGTTAGGCCCACTGTATTATATCCAAGCACTCCCCACAGCATTTTCACTGTCTGGAACCAAAAGGAAACAAATTTACACCACCCTTAAATATAAGAAAAGAAAAAGACATCTAGTTGATCGCTATGGTCTCAATCTCCTATGCTTCTATATCACTACAAAATTCTTCATATCCGGGTTGACAGATTAAAACCAATTTGAAACAGGTTAAATCCACAGCAGATGCAATAGGTCTTGCAGCCTTGTGTCCACTCTGGCAAAGCAGTAGTCTGGCCTGAAAATCTTTAAATTGTGGTAAGAAAAAAAGTTTGATGAACAAACATAACACCTTTACGCAAACTTAATTTTAGATCATGTGTCTTAAGATTAGGTTTCCACTCTCACAGGTATCACAAGAAGAGGTCATTTAAAAACCTCTTTAGCTCTTTAGCAAATGAATCTTGGGTCTTACACCTAGTTTTCACCGATCACACCTATCAACATCTCCATGAAAAGTTTTTAAAAGGTCCCTTTAAATCCCCATTGTTGGTTCTTTAATATATTTATTTTTAATATTATCTCTTCATTTTTACATTCTTGTACATTCTTTTGGAATCCAGTCAAAATAGCTTTGGGTCTTTTGGAGTTTTATTTGGAATTATGTTCTCACATATCACACCGACTTATTCTCAAAACATTGCAAGGGAACTAATTAAATTTTTAAGCCTTAAGTAACTAAACTCCCCCCGCAGTAGGCAGCTCTGACGATTTCAGGTCCTTCTGCACATTATTGCATGAGGAAATAACAGTGTATTTTAACTTTTGAAAGCTAACATTAGAAAAATATTTTAAACTATTGATATTGATTAGGAATTTCACACAGTGTGTAGTACAGATGACATGGTTCGACCATGTGAACAGAATGCCTCCTGCATGGGCACCTATGACACCTATACACATGTAAAAGGGGGTGTTTTGGGCATCAAGATCCTGGGATCGATGGATGGATTTAAAAGTAAGTAATGAAATATAAAGTGGTAGACACTTTATAGTAGACAACACTGATCAGGGCATTCACAAACACTGTAATTCAATAAAAGTAAAAACAACCAAAAAGATTACAGCAAGCGTTAGTACGAGGTGTCCTCATTTCTGTGTTTGTTTGCAGACACTGACTCCTGTGAGATTTCCACCAGGGACTGTGAGGAGCTTCAACATGACATATGGCAAGATCCTTCACCAGCCTGAGGGTTGCTTCATTAATGTCAACGTCGGAGGTTTCAAGCAGCGAATGGACCTCACTGTCCTGAAACGATTCCCGCAGACACGCCTGGCTCGTCTTCTGTGCTGCAGATCCAAAGAAGCCATCCTGGAGCTCTGTGACGACTTCAGTCCCTCTGAAATGGAGTACTACTTTGACCGCAGCCCAAGTTTTTTCTGTTATGTTCTCAACTTTTACCTTACAGGGAAAATCCACCTGGTTGACGGGCTGTGCGTGGTGTCATTCTTCCAAGAAATTGAATATTGGGGAATCAAGGAACGTCACCTGGACTTCTGCTGCAGCAGCAAGTTCCACGACCTGATGATTCTTGCTGAGGATGGAGTCTGGGATCAGAGGAGCGACGAGGTGCAGCTCAACAGCTCTGGCTCTTCTATTACTGAACTGTCTGTTTTGGAGGATGATGAACAAATGTTTGAAGGCTCCTGGTGTGCAAATTACCGCCGGAGTGTTTGGATTCGACTTGAGAATCCAGGTTTCTCCACGTCAGCCAAAGTTATGGCTGTAGCATCCCTCGCTGTAGTCATCACCTCGATTGTGGCCATGTGTGTTCACAGCATGCCAGACTTCCATCAGGTGGATCCTGCAGAAAACAAAATTGAAAATCCAGTGCTGACGTTTTTTGAGAGCCTGTGCGTCGTGTTTTTCTCTGCAGAGTTTATTCTTCGCTTGGTTGTTTCACCATCAGCCAGGAAGTTCATGTGCAGCCCTCTCAACATTATCGATCTATTGTCAGTCATGCCCTTCTATGTCACTATCCTGTGTGACATATTGAACGAGGGCGAGAGCACAGACCTGGAGAACGTTGGCAAAGCTGTGCAGATCTTGAGGTTGATGCGAGTGTTTCGTGTTTTAAAACTGGCTCGTCACTCAGCTGGCCTTCGCTCTCTTGGAGCCACCTTACGGCACAGCTCCCGTGAAGTGGGGCTGCTGGTGCTTTTCCTGTCTGTGGGCATTTCTGTGTTTTCCTCCCTTATTTACTGTGTGGAGAAAGACTCTCAGGAGTCTGAGTTGCAGACTATCCCTATTGGCTGGTGGTGGGCGACCATTAGCATGACCACAGTGGGCTACGGAGACACTTTACCTGTTACTTTGGCTGGGAAGCTCATAGGAACTCTGTGCATCATCTGCGGGCTGCTGATCGTTGCTCTGCCCATTACTAACATCTTTAACAAGTTCTCCAAGTTCTACCAGAAGCAAAGACACTTAGAGCTCAAGCCAAGCAATAACTGCACCCTCTCCAGCATGCACAACTAAAGAAGTCTCACCCCCACAGTGTCATTCATGATTTACCTTTACAAGAGATTAAATCGGCAGGTTTAAGATTTCTTCATCGTCTTCCATGATAAAAGGGTTAAATAAATAGACTGCATGAAAGTTCTTAGTCATGGTCTTGTTTTTTGTAGTTTTGAATTATTCAAATGTTTTTGTGTTCTATAAAAGGTCACGAGACATCAAACACAAAACATTAAGAACCCAGGAGAACTATAAGGTGAATACCAGTTTAGCATTACTGAGAACAAAGAAGACACTGTGTAGTTTCTGCAAATGGCAGTTATTGAGCTTTTTACTATGAACTGACACAGTGTTACACCCTAAAATGACCAGCGCAGCTGCCAGTTTGTCACAGCTTCAGGATTACCAGCACTTAGCCAAATAACAAACACCAGCTTTAAGGTTTCCTGTTCCATGTGCCAGTAGTTTATGAATGAAAAGCTAAAATAAATGTAGATCGTCATTTGATCCTAGCCAGTTGTTTTGAGACTGTAATAGAAAGATTAATGGCGTGTCCTTTTACAAATTATTTAAGACAGGAAACTGATTAATTTCTGCGTAAGTGGGAACAAACATGGAGACGGAAACGAACCCATCAAAGCAAAACAAATACCTGAGTTAACCTAAATACTGAGTAAATCTCCTTCTTTATAACAACTGTACAGCTGTGGATTTTATATAACTAATCCTTTTAAACTGCATTAAGGTTTAAAGTTTGCAGGGTTAGTTTTAGCTGCTAGCTGTGATCTCAGCTTTTTAGTCCGTAGACTGGACCTCATGACTGTGTTTGTGCTCTTGGTACATTTTGGGATAATAATGCTGCTGAGCTTTTAATTGTTCAAGAAGTCGATGTTCTAGCTTTGATGAATGCAGTTCTAGTATTTATTTAGTAGTAGCAAATATCTCAGTGGGTGCAAAACTACTACTACTGAACTACTACACTCTACAGATGCAACTTGGAAACCAAATCTAGTTTAGTGTGCTTCTCTCTTGACCAGATATGGTCACGAACTCGAAAATATTGTACAGAATTCTGGCAATGTCCTTTGTCTCTACCCATTGCTGTCATGCTGCTGCAGTCCTGCTATAGATCTGTGCCTCATCTCTCTTGTATTTTCCTTTCAAATGCAGTTAATTGCTTAATCCGGTGAGATGCCTCTTGTCGTTTGCTGGGCTATCAGTGCAATGAGCTCTTGATCAATTTCCCTGGCCTAGAGTCAATAAAAAAGAACTTGGAGGGTGCTGAATTAACAGTACATGCTATGATGAGTATTGATAGCCGGTAAACTGAGACAGTATAATGACTGTGTCAAGGTTTATTATCATTAGCGGGATTTATATTACGTCCGCACAGCTGATAGTTGACTGTGTGTGAGAGCAAACATTGAATTGTGTTGCGGCTTAATGCTCCTCCTCTCGCCGCAGTCACCTTCATCATCAGTATGTATGTGTGTCCTAATCTTCCACAGATAAGATAAATGAAAACAGGCCAAACGTCCTAGCTGCCCTCCAAATGCTGCCAATACTATACAGATGACTGATTTAAATACAAATCACCGAGTGGCTGTGGTGAAGTGTTGCTCTGTAGTCAGGTTAGTCTCACAGACTGCTGAAAATGGTCATACTGCAGCCGTCAGCTGTCAGAGAATTGCTCAGCAGCCTGTGACTTCAGCACTTAAATAAATGTTTGCATCAGCACTCAGGAGCACGGTCACCTTTTCTGCTTGATTTCTTTCTCCTGCGCCTTTCCTGTACGCTAAAAGTCATGCAGTACTGCAATCTAATTCACTTCACTGCTTCGGTTGTTCTAACTGGAAACCACCGTCAGCAATATCTGTGGTCACCTCAGAACTAAAGGTCAGCTGGGAACAGGAACAGAGGGGTACTTTTTGTCCTGTCATGGTATTCAAACTCTGAAAGTCAATATACGCTGAGGAGACTGATAACATGATGCAAAGATGTGAAGACAAGAGGCAGACAAAGCCAACAGTTAAAACAGTTAAAACAAATACAAATCGTATTTGTGCAATTTTAAACTGGTTGTTATAAGCACAATGTTATTAACGTGTATTGAGTAATTACAGTGAATTTGACACTTTCAGTGAGCACAGCTTTGAACCAAGAGATAGCTGCAGAAAGATGCAGAGTAAGGACATAGAGGACAAGCTGCAAGAGAAGGCAAAAGTTTATGGCACGCAGCCCGAGTCAAGAGCACCAATAAGTAAAGGATGGTTCAGGATCACCTTATCCAACCCTAAATATACGCTTTTTAATAGGAAAGCTTTATGCCCTGTTCTACCTATTTTGTAGTGCTGTGCAAAAATCTTGAGTCACGCCTAATTTTTTTTATAGTTTGATGGAAAAATGGAAACGCACATGAAAATACAGCACATAAGGCAACAACAGAGTTTAAATGCTTCCAGTTAGCTTGAGAGGACAGTATTTGACCACCGTTGCAAAGCAGCTTGCAGATGAGCATCAAATGTATGAAATGTAAAACAAATTAAATTGTATTCCCTTATATAAGATTTGCAAGTTGGACATATAGGAAGGTTTCAGTAGATCCAAAAGACGATGAAGGCTTTTCACTATTTTGGCAAAGGACGATTCCTGTACACCTTAATTCTTTTTTCAGCATCACTTGAACGGAGGATATATTTATTTGGACAATATATTAGAGGTGAAAAGAGGCAGTCATGGAGACATGTTTTATTTACAAATTAAAGGGCAAAGGTGACTCCAAAGTTCCCTTAAAATAGACAGATGAATATTGGCACTGGCCTGACACTCCACAGATATCTAAAAAGCATTAAAACATTTCTGTCTATAAAGTTCTGAACTGAAGGTGTTTAGATGTATAAAAGTAGGGTGTCACATAATTTCAGCATCTCCTAATTGGTAATGTTTATTAGCATTGTTTTTAGATCTTTGCTACTTTCTAATTTAGCTTCAAAAGACTTAAATCCATTCCATCTAATCTCCTTCTTAATCACTGCTAACTCAGCACATTGACTCCACAGAATGATGTTCCGCACTCTCGAAATGGGAGAGCAAGGATAAAAGGACACACTCTCTCCCACTGAAGATATTGTCTTGACTTCGCTGTGAGCTGTAATCCAATCTTGGCGTGGAACTTGATTTAACCCAAATACATATGATAGTAGCAGGAAACAGAGAAATCAGATAAAACAGGCTGCCACATGGTCAAAACATATGCATCAGAACATCAAGTCTTTTTCGGACACATCTGACTCACACAGTGGAGTCTGTCACATATTAAGTTGTAGCTTTCTTTGAAGACAAAGCAAATTAATTTGTAATGATTAAATTGCACGGTGTCTCTGCCAGCTGCCTGACTCAGCTCAAACTCAGTGTTTGATTTCAACAAAAGTGCCCGTGCTTGGATTTCAGTTATTGATATTTGAAGGGTGCACATCCACAAATACAAGTACTGCGAGTATTAAACATCAGTTGGGATGCTGCTGGATGTGAAGGACTGTGGAAAAACACCATTGTCACAAAAACTAGGATCAGATTTTCTTTACCGCATAATATTGATTTTTAGTTTTTTTTTTTTAGTTCTGCCTGGAATGAGAAAAAAAAGCAGAAGGACACTGAAATATAGACAACATCTAAAGTGATGAGAAAAGGAGCTAAAAAAAACAAAACATGACACACATAACTGGCTTGTATTTAGGAGAGCAGAGAGTGATGAAAGAGGGGCCGTCACGTATATTTTTAACAAGACAGGTCAAACTGAAGACTTTCTGTAAAAGTGTCATGTGAGGTAGTTTTTTAAAATGTGATGTTACACCTGTGTTAAACACAATCTACATCTCTAGAAAAAAATCTCCATCCTCTTCTCCTTACCCAGCTCAGTATCACGGGAGGTTTGAGGCTATCCCAGCTGTCATAGGGCAACAGTGCCACTCTGTCGCAGGGCTAACACTTAATACTTCTGGATTATTTATTTATTTAAACATTGAGCTCCAAAGAATATTTTTTTGCTCTCTTCAAAACATTTTCAATGCAAATAAGATGCTTTTGCATATTTTCCAGTACAGTCGGTAAAAATATCCCTATATAAAAAGGGAACTGAATCAGGCAGCTGATCTGTGACGGCCTCTCTCTGGGTCAGAGAGGAACATCCTTATTTCTTGAATATATTCAGTTGTTTGGTGATTCTAATTGTAGTCCCTTTACTGTATATGTATCAAGGAATGTTTTTACATATGTTGTGATTTTAATTAAGTTTGGAGCACTGTTACTTCTATAACAGCAAACAACAACTATAGGTGTTGTTGGGTTATAAGAAAACAGTTTATGGTGCAGCTGTGCAAAATTCATATTGAACTGACAGCACTTAAAAATGGGGCTACAAAGCAAAGATGCCTCATTTTAATAAATGCCTATTTCCTCAGGACCTCCTATAGGATCTCTTCCTCACTTCCTCCACTTCCATCTCAGCGGGAAGGTCTGAAATACAAGGAGAGGGGTCAAAAAGAAAAATTAAGGATGTGCAGTCTGGTAAATTAAAGAAAAAAAGGGCAATGTGTGTCATTCAGTCATAGCATGCTATTGCATGAAAGGGAGAAGCGATAGCAGGTGTTCTCGTTACTTAACTTGGCAATAGTCCCTGAACTCAATGAATGAACTATTCATAAACATAGTAAACACTGTGCCCTATGAATTGAGACATTGTCACCCTGGACCAGTCCCTGGATGGAAATGTACGATTAAAGTGAAATAAATAGTCAGAACTACTTAACTCTTTCCGTATGGGTGAACAAAAATGCTATAGAAGCAAAAGGCCTCTGACAACATACTGGATAGCTTTTATTTCTTTTATCAGCTTAATTTTATTGATCAGTGTTTTTATTTAACCAGGGAAAAAACAACTAAAGCAAGGCTCTTGGAACTATCTGCAGTTCTTTTCTTTAGTTTTTTAAAACTGGTTCTTTGTGTTTATAATGTTTGATTATTGATTATTATTGAATGATTATTGTTGTCAGACAAAAACAGTCCTTCTTTACTGGGCTTTTTGTACTGGGTATTAGACAATGCCTGTAACCTTTTCTTGCCCCAGACACCAGACATTATCACTGGTGGTGACGGTGTCTGGTGAGATCTTAAGTTTGGTTCAGAATTTTTTTTTTCTGGATCTAATTAAGAGTGCTTCTGAAACTCTGGGTTCACACAAAAGGCTAGATTATCTCTTACTGAGTTTGATTTTTGATTGAGTATGGATTATGTTCTGATAATTATAACTGCATATGTTTGCATAAGCATGTATATCTATAAGTACATAAACCTTTTTTTTTTACACATTTTTGATTTTGTACAGCCCAATATCTAACAAATTATAAACAAGGATTTAGAACAGGGTGGAATATAAAGTAAAAATTAAAGTGATAACTTTTAGTTACTAAATAATCTTATTACTCATTTCTACTCCTGTTTGACTGTGTTATTTATTATATTTTTTTTCTTATATTTCCTTAGTAAACATGTTTTTCATGCATTACCACAATTCAAATCATCTCGGTGTTTGCGAACTTAAATAGAAACTAATTTGGATTGCGTTACAAACACAGTCTGATGATGCAAATGTTCCACAAGTAAAAGTTCTCTTATATAGCTGCTGTACAGGAACCAGGTCATACTGAAAAGAGAAGATCTGATAGACACATGTAAATGTTGTACCTGCGCGTATCCATGATGTTCTCTATGTGCTTATTTGTCACAATCATGTTTCATTCCTGTTTAGGAGACCATGATCTCCTACGTGCATACTCTCCTGGAGATATCATCATCGGAGGACTTTTCCCCATTTACTCACAAACCAACAGGACTAACACTACTGGACCTCTCTCCTGTAGTGAGTAAGTAGAGCTTCAGTTCATCAGCTCATTTGTGTGAAATACATTATTTGTGAATTAAACTTTCTTCTGTCCATTGTTGCAGATATGATGTAGAAACATTCCTGCGCAGTCAAGTGATGATATACGCCATCCGAACAATCAACCTACCTAACATCACCATAGGATATGACATCTACGACACTTGTGGAGATGTCGGCCTCGCCTTGAGAGCGACTCTCCAACTGCTGAATAATCATTTAGACCCACAAAGCTGTTTAGTGCCAGCAGATGCTCAGTCTAAGTTACTTGAACCCGAAACTAAGGTGGTGATCGGTGAAAGGACCTCAGAAGCGTCGATAGCTGTTGCACGACTTGTTGCTCTGTCGTCAGTTACCCAGGTTTGTTTCCTCTTTATCTGATTCGGCCCTACAAAGCTCAGTTAGAAATATAAGAATCTAAATCTGAGGGAATCCAACAGTCAATATAAACTCTGTCTTTAGATTTCCATGCTTATGTGTTGAAAAATCTTTAATGAACTATTTTGATATTTCTTTATGTCTGTTTAACAGATTAGCTACGCAGCCACTAGTGAGCAACTCAGCAGCAAGTTAAAGTTTCCCACTTTTCTTCGAACAGTGCCTAGTGATGAATATCAGACAAAAGGTATTGTTGAACTGGTGAAGAAATTTATTTGGAAAACAGTGAGTATTGTGGGAAGTAATGATGAGTACGGGAAATATGGCAGTGATGGCCTTCAAGAAAACTTCGACAATGAAAGGATTTGTGTTGAATTTGTTCACATCTTGTCAGATGGATTTACGGCAAACAACACCAACTCCCAAACTGAGCTGACTGAACTACTGGAAAAAATCAAAAACTCCACCGCTGAGGCCATCATCCTCTTTACAGGGGAGAGTAATGTTGAAATCATCCTAAAAGCAGCGATTCAACACAAATTCAACAGAACGTGGATTGCAAGTGATGCATGGTCCAGCTCCAAAAACATCTCTGCAATACCAAACATCCAGCTGGCAGGACAATTTTTTGGGTTCACATTTAAGCAGAAAGAGGTGCCTGGCTTTAAAGACTATGTCATGTCGATGTTTAATGGAACTGAAAACGCTTTTCTCGAATATCACCTGAGGCAGCATCCGCTTTGGTCAAACAAGTCTGAACAGGAAATAGTGAATAATTGCTTGCCAACAAACAATCAGCTGAAATCTGGACAATGTCTGGAACCGGATTTCTTGGCTAAGTACATTGACCAGGGTGAATCTTACAGTGTCTATTTAGCTGTTCAAGTCATTGGTGAGGGGCTCAGACGCTTGCTGAAGTGTGATGACCATCTGTGTGAACGGAGATCCAGTTTCACAGCGTCAGAGGTACAGTAAGGAACGCTTGCTAATTATTATTTATTTGTCTTCAACAAATATTTTTATTTGCATAAAAAGTTTGCCAAGTTTTTTTTATGTCTATGATGCTACAGCCAGGAATTGATAATCTTGGAGAAAAAAACAACTATAACGTTGCCAACTAGTCATTTAGGCTAAAGAGTACAGGCTTTGAAACTACATATGATGTTTTCATTTTGAGGGAAAAATGTTCCTCTTTCAGACAGAACCAAACTGCACATATTTCAGGAGCATGGCATTCAAAATTGCCCAGGCCTTAAACCTCATGTGTGTTCTCCCTAGTAGTAGCAAAGGCATAAAAATAAATCTTTGGTTTCATGGCATGTACAGCTGGATTTATTATTTAAATACAGACACGCATTGTCCCTACAGAAATGTCAGAATCTCAGCTAAAAGCCCACAAAACCATTTCAACAACCACCAAACTATTAAAGAGCAGGTAAACAGATTCGGCAAAAAGATGTAAACACAGAGCACAGATCGCTCCGAAACTGCAAGTTTTGTCACCAAGATTCACTGAAAGAGCAACCCCCTAACCCTAACCATTACTAAGCACCACTTTATCATTGTGTAGTGCTGCCCCCTCAATGTCCACAAATTGTGCCAAATTGTTAAATGCATAGGTATGTCTTTAACCCTGTCATGCATGAATTATGAAAACCTCAATCAGGATTTTTTTCTTAAGTATTTTTATTCATTTTTAGGCATGAATAAAAATACTTAAGAAAAAAATCCTGATTGAGGTTTTCATAATTCATGCATGACAGGGTTAAATAGTTACAATGGAACACATCATACATAGATACATACATACATCTATAGTAACATTAAACAACCACTGGGTGGCAGGGTATGGAGTGACCAATTTAGTGGTTTATGTGCAAGTATACCATCAACACTGACACAAATACAAGACAACTGCCTTTGAATAGCCGTCCACTGTAGGGACCACTATGCATGAAAGGGTTAATAAAAACCTCTAACTTTGTGAAAAGCAGAAACGTTTCTGCTGGATGTGGCTTGCCATGTAAAATGAGTTTGAAAGCCCTCATTTCAACTGTTTGGACCACTGCAAAAACGGCAATTTGTCTCCCTAGCTCCCAAAAGTTAGTTTTGTTTGAAAAAGAAAAAAGAAAATGGTGGTAAACACGTCCATGTATGAATATATATATGAATAGTTTAACAGAAATGTTAAATCATTTGCATATTTTCCATTTTTTGTAGTTTATACAACATCCTCTTTTTCTGGGCAGGAATTTTTACCCATTGCAAAACTACCAATATCTGTATTGTTTCTTGGAAAACATGTCAGCTTTTATTAGAAAAAGTTATACATTAAAATGTCAAATATATTTCCGTTGGTGACAATTTTATTGTCTTTGTTGATTTATAATGTTTTGTTTCTACAGCTTCTGTCAGAAATCCAGAAAGCAAACTTTACTGAGGACAACAGACAAACATACTTTAGTAGTGAAGGAGATCTCATTTTGGGATATGGTATTGTATACTGGAACACGTCTGAATGCAACAAGGGAGTGATAATACAACCTATTGGAGAATACAGTCCAAATGGAACAATTAGCGTCCCATTATGTCCTTTCAGAAATCTGATAAATGAAACAGTGAGATGAATTTTCACCATTCGTTTATTTCCCATTAAGTTCTATGAATGTCATCTACTGATGCTACTGTGTCTTTTGCAGGTCTCTGTTTACAACTGCTCAAAACAATGTAATCCTGGAGAAGCATTTACATTAAAAGGAAAGTGTTGCGGAGTTTGTGTTCCATGTGCAAGTGGAGAGTTTTCCATTGGAAATAGTGAGTCTTTTATTTCAAATCTAAATTACACTGCTCAAAAAAAATAAAGGGAACACAAAAATAAGGCATCCCAGATCTGAATGAATGAAATATTCTTATTAAATACTTTGTTCTTTACATTGTGTGATTTTGTTGTCAGCAAAATCAACTAAAAGTATCAATGGAAATCAAATGTAGAGACCCATGGAGGTCTGGATTTGTAGTTACACTCAAAATTAAAGTGGTATAAAAAAAACAAAAACATGACAGGCTCATCCAACTTTGATGTAATGTCCTTAAAACAAGTCAAAATGAGGCTTGGAGTTACATTGTGTTGTTTAAGTGTGGGCTTTATTGTTTTTTTTTAGCAGTATATATTTGAACTAATAATTGCTGCATATCTTATATGCTCACATCACTGCATAATTCTTACTTTAATTTGCAAATATTACAACAACAAAAAAACACCTGAGTAGGATATACTTATTGTGTAGTAGTGTAGTTTTTGTACAAAAGAGAAAAAAAATCTTAATAATCCTGAAAACTAGTTATCTGAATAACTTAAATATTGCTAACTTAATAGGGGCTAGTTATAGTATTATTGCATATTTGGTATTTGAGGGTAAGTTAAATAGTGTTATTGTAGTAGCTTAAAGAGGTCTAACTTAAATGTACAATATTATGCTGACTATTTTTCAAAAATATTGAGAATTAGAAATACGTACAAAACAGTAAGATGTGGAATAGCATATAAAGGACACAAACTACCTGAAAACCTTTTCTAATTTCAATACAAAATTACTTTCATCCTATTTTATTATATGTAGTTTAATTCCTTGGTAAAAATGAGATTAAATGATATTGAGAAACTTTGTTATTTATCAATATTATTATTATTTTTTAACTTTTATCACTCCTAAGAAAAGACTTTGGAAAGATTTGCTTTTTCATGCTTCCTGTTTCCTTTGCTATTGGTTCAGCTTCATCAGTCAGAGCTTCTCTCACTTTTTTTTTGCCTTGGCATCGGTTCTCTTTTACAACATAGTCACTGCTTTCTCTACACTTGTTTTCTTATGTAGATAAATGGGGGCATGACAGTATGCCTGCCAGATTACAGTATTGTGGTAGCGACCACACGCCCATTGATTTAAAACGTCCCAACATATACATGGTGGTAACAACATTTATTAGTACTGTATTAAATCTATTGTTCAGATGTAACTTTTATTGCCTATCTTGTGTTCTAAATGTGCAAAGTGCATTATGCATTTATGATACTTCCGTGTTTAATATTAATTTATGATTACAGCTTTTTTTCTTTTCAAATGACTATAGGATAGGAGAATATTATCCTCTTAACTTGTGGTACTTGTGTTTTTGTTTCCCTCTGCAGATTCAATATGCAAGCACTGTAATGACAGGACCTATTCACTTCCCGGACAGAGGGATAAATGTCAGAATAAAACTGATGAGTATCTCGAATGGGTAGATCCCTTCTCAATCATTCTGAGCACCTTTGCAGTCGTTGGGATCATTGCTACCGTTGTGTTTGCTGTTCTGTTTGCACTATATCTTAGAACTCCCATTGTGAAGGCAGTTGGAGGTTATTTGTGTTTTGTGGAGCTTTTTTCATTGCTTTTTGGCTTCTGCCTTACATTCACCTTCATAGGCAAACCTATGGACAACTTAGACTGTGTAGGTCTGCCTCTCTTTGGCATAGCCTTTACCCTCTGCATCTCTTGCATTCTGGCGAACTTGCTTCAGATCTTCTTGGGCTTTAAGTTTGACCTTAAGTTAGAGTCTTGGATAAAGAAGCTGAATAAGCCTTTGTTGGTGGTGACCATTATCTCTGGGATCCAGTTAGGCCTATCTGTGTTATGGCTGACCAAAGAACCACCACATCCTGACAATAAATCTTTAGATTACACTATCCTTTACAGCTGTAAGATTGAGCCCTATAGATTCTTTATAGCCATGTTAGTCTACATTTGTTTATTGGGCCTTATTTGTTTCCTATTTGCAGTCAAAGGTAGACAGCTGCCAGATCTGTACAAAAATGCTTCTTTGATCACCATCAGTATGGTGATGTTTGTAGTCATCTGGATCATCTTCGTCCCAATTTATTTGAACATGACAGGGAAATACCAACCAGCAGTACAAAGTGCAGCTATCCTCACTTCCTGCTTCAGCATCCTTGGTTGTCATTTGGCCCCAAAGTGTTACATTATGTTGTTCAGAAAAGAGCTTAATCATGAGAGTGCCATTGCTGAATACATCAGGAAGTATTATGAGCAAAAGGGTATTTCTGTGGTGCACTCGTAGTGTCACACTTAAATTGGTCTGCAAGGAAATGAATCTTCCTGTGATGACGTTTTAATCACTGTGTCTTTCTAGCAATTTAATATGTGATTTTGCCACTGCAACATCACCTATTGGTTGGTGAATTCCTGATGTGAAGCCTCCAGCTGAATGTAGAAACCAGATTGAGACAGAGTGTGAGAAGGCTGTCTCTTTGCCTGATTGGTTAACACATTTCTGATTCATCTTTTTTAAAATCTAGTTTACAAAATGAGCTATTATTGTGATTAGCAAGTCTTGAAATTAGCAGTCAGTTTTTAAACTCCAATGTTTGTTAGTTTATTTGGATTCTGGATCAAGGGAAACATGAACTATGTTCACTCACCAGAAAAATGCAGGTGGAAAGCACTTTTACAAAAGCTTCACCTTTCAAACTTTATTATGTGTATTTTGTGCAAAAAGATAGATTTGACTTCAATTAAATTCTGCCTGGGTTAGTTTTTAAAGAAAAAAGTTCAATATTTGCTGAGCTGAACAACAGCTGCAGCTCACCTTTATCAGAAAGTCAATAAATGTTGAACTATTCCTTTATCTGAGCACCATCTCGCTCTTGAATCATGTAAAATATAGAAATTCTCTCATCAAAATGGACCTTTTTCAGACATGTATTTGTACAATAAAGTACACAGCAACCCATAATATTTGTCAGATAATTGGGTTAAATGCTTCAGAAGGCACAAACAGCAAAAACATGGCCTAGGGGTTCAGTTAAATGACTCTAATGAAGTGAAGGCCAGCAGAAAGAGCAATCTGTGCTAGCTCCCACCTGTCTCTCAATGAGACCACAACCCTGAAAAGGGAAAAATTGGCTTGTGCCAGGCTGCTAGGCTAGCAGTAAATAATGTTATCCAATCAGGGCAAACAAGGCAGAAGTGCTTGTCAAGTAAACTAGACATCAACTAAAACCTACTGAAGTTCAAATGATCTCTCTAGCCCACAGGTGTTGAACTCCAGGCGTCGAGGGGCGGTGTCCTGCAGGTTTTAGATGTGTACTTGATCCAACACAGCTGATTTAAATGGTTTAATTACTTCCTAAACATGTCTTGAAGTTCTCCAGAGGCCTGGTAATGCACTAATTATTTGATTCAAGTGTGTTGAGCCAGGGTGTTATCCAAAACCTGCAGGACACCGGCCCTCGAGGCCTGGAGTTCGATACCCCTCTAGCCTGTTGTACGCTCTGTTTGCTGTTTTTGCTGTTTGCGTCCATCTTTTTAAATACTGCCATCTTGTGGCCTCTGCGGATAATACACATGTGCAAACTAAAGTCAGCTGCTGCGGACTCTGTTTTCTAATCCAGCAGCACTGACGAGACTTATAAATTGACAGTTTTCTGGTATATTTGAAAGACACCCTGTGTGACTGTGCATTTTGGTTTTTTATAAGTACATTTAAAAACAACAAAACAAAAGTGTCAAAAACTCAGCCACATTTAAATGCAAGAGAGTAAAGATGTGTCTTCAAGCGGGCTTTAAAGATGCTGATTGTTGGTGAGGCTCTAATTTAAAGAGGCAGACTGTAACAAAGTTTAGGTGCAACTTCAAAAAGGCCTAATCTCCTTTGTGCTTTGATTTGTTTCTCAGAACAACCAGACCCTCTGATCAGCTGATCTTAAAGAGTGTGCATAGTTAAAGGTTTAGAAAGGTACGAGGGGGATAATCCACTAAATAACAAACAAAAAAAAATTCTAAAATGTACTGGAAGCCAGTATAAAGAAGCTAAAAATACGGTCTGGTTTATGTTTGCCTACCAGGAGTAAAGCTGAAGTATTCTGAACGAGTTTAGACCGGCTGATCGACTGGTCACTGACCAGTTGGAAATTCCAGCAGGGCCATATATAGAAAGCAATTTTCTGTTACAGGTGGGTGTAAATGATTACTCAGGTAGGAGAATGTTAACGTTCTTCAAACCTTGTTTATTAGATGATATGTTACTGGTTAAAAACAATTACAAACCTTTGCAATGCTCTTTGATGTGAGGCAGTCTTAATCTAAAATCTTACTCTTTGATTATAAATTGATAAAAAGTTAAACATTAAGTGTGTACTGTACATGGATTTTGAACTTACTTTTAAACCCCATATTGACATATAAGCCAAACCCAACAAAGTCAACAGCCTCTCCTCCATTAGCGAATGTTTCTCTACCATTACAGATTGGATGTATTCGTATTTCCTCCATCTCATTCCCTGTTAAACTGAGGTTCTGGTGCTCAACCCAGACAGTTTCTCCAAGTCAGTACATCGGCCCCCTCGCCAATAACATCAAATCATCTGATATAAACCTTGGTATCACTTTTGATCATCATCTGAATTTTGAAACTTTAATTTCAAAGGGTATCCAGTCTTGATTCCTTTATCCAAAAATATTGCGAAAATCAAACTTTTACTGTCAGTCAGTCATCTTGAAATTTTAGTACACATTTGTTGCTAACAAAATCTACCTGGCTGTCATATATTATACTTGCTTCACAGGAAGCTAGTGAAAGGATTGTTTTCACTTTACAATTGTAATATTGACATGTAAGGCTCTAGATTGACCAGCTCTTGCTTTTTTAGCTGAGCCTCTAATACCTTATCAATGCAATCAGCCTCTCCAATTGTCTAACCAGGGCCTTCTAGCTGTGCCTTGCTCTGATTTTAAAACCAGAGGTGATCATGCTTTTGAGGTTGTAGCGGCCAAACAGTGGAACAGCCTTCCTCAGTTAATCGGGTTAGCTGACTCAGTTATTTGTTTTAGGTGAATGCTGTAAAGTCATTTTTTTTAGGTTCACGTTTCCTTAATCTATTCTCCTTCATTTGTTCCAATAGTTTGAGAACAATGTCCATCAATGACAATATCAATATTGCTGGTGTGAATTTAACTATAAATGTCTTAACTCTGATATCTTTATATCCAGTTCAGAACTGTTTTTTTTTTTGTTCTTTCTATTAAAGCTTATTCATAAAAAACAAACAAAATGCAACTTTTATGTTTTCCTTGTTTGAACATGTTTTGTTTTGTCTCGAAGCACATTGTCTATGTCTTGTCAGCTTTTATTTATTTTGCCTATTGCAGGGGTGTCAAACTCAGTTGCACAGGGGGCCAAAACTCAAGGCACATTTTAGGTCACGGGCCAAACAAGATAAACATTTATTGAACACATTAAAACAATGTTTTTTTTAAACATAAATATGAATAAAAACAGACAGGAATATTATTCCAGAATAAATAACCTTAGAAAAATAAACTTTAACGTTAAATATTTTGTTCTTCATAAAAATATATCCTGTCAAAATTATGCAAGTTAGAAATATGAACATGAAAACATACACAAGGTTGGAGCCGCATGTAGACGGAGCTGGGGCATTGCTTCAGGAATGGAACTAATAAGCTGTGTGGGCCATTCCGTACCGTACTTTGCCTTGAGTGTCCCATTACACTGCAGCTCTATCTGAATCTGCACAGGTGCAGTTTCCACGTCAACTGTAAATGGGTTGTGGAGCAGCTCGAAATTCTCTTTTTGTGCTTCAAAGTCACCAATGCGCCGTGAGGACTCAGTGCGCAGTGCGCTCAGTTTATCAGGAAAGAGCGCTGACTTGGTTCAATATTACTTGGCAACATGGAAAGTGAGGAGAGCGGACCTCTGTATGATAAGGAATGTCGGCAAACTCTGAATTTATTACATAAAAGACTGAAATTGACAGTGATTTAAACCCTTAGCTCGGATCAAATTTTCAGTTTGCGTTATGGTCCTCATTACATGCTCCATTTTTAGGACTTTCCCACACAGCGTTTCCTGGTGTATGATGCAGTACGCTGTTAACTCACTGGTACAGTTCTCCTCCTGCATCTTTACTCGCATCCTGCCGACTAATCCACTTTTTTCACCGCACAACACCGGCGCTCCATCTGTTATAAGTCCAACAAATTTGTCCCGTCAGTTTCATGTCGGTTACACTATGACATACATTTCTGCTCAGGCTCACATTTGCCAAAATCTGCGTTTTGTCTGGACACAAGACGTTGCACACCTTCATCGTGCAGCTCTTCACAAACTCTCCCTCGCAAAATTTCCGGGGTGATTTGGCCCTGCTACAATAAAACTTGCTTTCACAACAGCTTCACTTTGCGATGTTGCTCATGTGAAAACGTCTGCTGAAATGTCATATTCTTCTTTAGCTCTTCTACTTTATGTAGTTTCTGCTCTGCATTTAGGTTTTCCAGCTTATCCTGATGTTCTGTCTCGCAGTGCCGTCTTAAATTAAATTCCTTAATTACAGCCACATTTGCTCCGATAATAAAACACACGGGTTTACCAGCAATGTCTGTAAACATATATTCTTCCTCTAGCCGGTGCTGAAAGGCTCTGAATGTTCCCAGGTAGCCTAGCGTTGGGAAAGGAGGCTGCAGCGCTGCATTATGGGATCTGTAGTTTGTGTGCTTAACAATAATAATACATCTATATAAAATAAATATAAATGTACACCGGGCAGGATGTGGCCCGCAGGCCTTGAATTTGACACGTGGCCTATTGTATTGAACTTTTCTCTAATTAAATGAGAATTAGATTAGCGTGGGTGCTCATAGCTGAATGATTTTAAGATCAAAGGAATTCCGGCGCTAAGCCCTGCCCACATCCCAGAGCACGTGGGCTGGGATTGGCTGGCAGCTGTATCGACCATCCAATCCCTTTTTTGCAAACAAGAAAGATTTGCAGTCTGCTTTGCTCTTTTTGTTCTGTTTTATTTGATTTGTTTTTCCATGCAAGTTATTTTCTATTGCCATTTGTTAATATAACAAATGTTTAATTGGATTGCCTCAAAAAATAAAGGTAATATATTTGCTTCATTTTGTTACATTAATACATTTCATTATCAAGTGCGAAGTGATCACAATTAAAGAAGAGGAACAAATTTACACCAAATTAGGAAGACTGACAATGGAAAGAATGTCATACACTTTTTATGACAGCTGCTGTCCATTAACCAAGAAAAACAATGAATGCACACATGTTGTATCTCCAAGTATCTACAATGAACTTGGTGTGGGGGTTTTTTTTTGTCATGAATGTGTTTCACTCCTGTGGCTATAAAAAACAGGAAACCTCCAAAATTTCTGCTTTTATAGAAACAGAAAAACTTTGTTTCACTGTTTCTCTTCTGTTTTGCAATAGCTTCTACTTTATCTGTTAAATGCTGTGGAAGGAGCAGTGACAGGCATTATTCAATTGCCGAACAGAGGGATATGTGTTTCAACAAAACAGATGAATGTCTCCTCTGGACCGATCCCTCTGTCATTCTAAGCTCTCTGGAAGTCGTTGGGATCATTGCCACCATTTTATTTACTGTTCTGTTTGTATCTGTTGCTATCTTAAAACTCCCATTGTGAAGGCAGTTGGAGGTTATTTGTGTTTTCTGGAGCTTTTTTCCTTGCTGGCGGGCTTCTGTCTTACATTCACCTTTATAGGCAAACCTACTGAGAATATTCACTGTGTAGGTGTTCCTCTCTTTGGTATAACCTTCACCCTCTGTATCTCTTGAAGTCTAGCTAACTTGCTTCAGATCTTGGTAGCTTTCAACTTTGACCTTAACGTTGGGTCTTGGATAAAGAAGCTGAACAAGCCCCTGTTGGTAGTTACTATTGTCTCTGGGATCCAGGTGGCCCTGTCTGTCTCATGGCTGATCATAAAACCACCAATTCCTAAAAAAAAAGCCAGAGAAAGTGACCATTCTGCAGCAGTGTGAGACACAATCTTCTGAGTACTTTTTAGCAATGTTAGCCTACATTGCTTTCTTGGGCCTTATTTGTTTTGTGTTTGCATTCAAAGGTAAACAGTTGCCAGATTTGTACAAAAATGCATCTTTAATCACCGTCAGTATGTTGCTGTTTGTGGTCACCTGGATTATCTTCCTCCCGATTTACCTGACCTTAACAGGGAGGTACAAACCAGCAGTACAAAGTGCAGCCATCCTCACTTCATGCTTCAGTGTTCTCAGCTGTCACTTGGCTCCCAAGTGTTAACATTATGTTGTTCAGAAAAGAGCTTAACCACGAGAGCGCCATCACTGAGTACATTAGGAAGCATTATGAGCGGAAGGGCATATCTGTGGTACAGTCATAGTCTCACACTTTCATAAACACTTTGTAGGCGTTATAAATAATACTGATCTGCAAAAGAATCTGTCCTCCTGTGATGAAATCATAGCTTTCTTGGTTGAATGGAAATAAAGTATTTCATCTCATTCACAGGGGACTTTTGACTGTGTAGGCAAATAAAATACTGCAAAACTAAAGAAAAACTCAGTTGTGTTTTTTACTTGTGGTTGGGTCTATACATCTTATGATGATCTTTTGATTTTGTAATGGTTAATTCACTAGTATGTGTAATCTGTTTAATCAAAATCGTTTTTAATGTTAAACTATCATTATTGTTGAAAAACACATTAACAGTTAATGCAAGCGCTTGATTTTAGCCAAGGATAGTACAACCATTTATAAGGTTTAAGAAGGAATTCATTTTCACACAGGAATACCCTTTGGGAATTAACAGGGGAATTAGTGTGGATGCTCATTGAGTATCCACAGTATTGTTCTTCTTTTCTTTGATATTATTTTTATATCTTCCGTACGTTTTTCGCCGTCTATCTCCTCCGACACCGTTGGATTCCTCTTCTTTTGGACATGACTGCTTCTACTTTTCTTAACTTCTATATTTTTTAAGTTATTCCACTTTTTTCGACAAAAATTTTACCACGTATTTCAACGGGAGGGTCACTCGGGGCAGGGATTGGCTGGTCGCTACAGTGGTCAGCCAATCCCAGCGCACGTGCTCCAGGATGTGGGCGGGGCTTAGCGCCGGAATTCCTTTGATCTTAAAATCATTCAGCTATGAGCATCCATGAGCAGTTT
>VUQR01031248.1:0-19514 GCA_015108515.1 Hemichromis elongatus | reverse complement strand
CGAGCATCTGGGAGGCTGTCTCCATCACTGCATATCAGGGAGCCAAGATACTTGAACTGTTCCACTTTCTGCAGATCTTCTCCACCAATGCTGATGGTTCCATCGGTTTGAGGGCCGCACTCCATGTAATCTGTCTTTTCCAAAAGCAGCCGAGCAGCGTAAATAGCGTCCGTCGTTCCACTCCCTCTGACAAAGCCGCATTGGTTCGGGGTGATAGAGACGATCTTGCGGAGCCTGGTGTCGATAATTCGTTCGAGTATTTTCATGGTGTGGCACAAGAGTCTGATTGGCCGGTAGTTAGAACACTCGGTTACATCTCCCTTGCCTTTCCAAATGGGTACCGTTGTGCTGGTCGACCAAGCTGCTGGGGCTGCACCCTCCTCGATGATTCGGTTGAATAGAGCAGCAAGAACAGTGGCCCCTTTTTTACCAAGAATCTCCCACACTTCGGCTGGGATGTCATCGGGCCCTGTTGCCTTCCCATTTTTCATCTTCGTCGCTTCTTCGATCTCTTTGATGGTAACTGGTGGTACAGTTACCATCAAAGAGATCGAAGAAGCGATTGGGATTGGGTCAGCACTTTCGATCGGTGGGTGGTCAAACTCTTCGTTGCTGATTTCGGAGAAGTAATCGCTCCATCGGCGGAGGATGTCCGGTAGGTCTCGGAGGAGTCGATGATCTCCGTCTTTGATGTGTTTGACTTGGCCGATGTCCTGGGTGGCTTGCTGACGCACCTTGGCCAGTCGGTAGATGTTGTTTTCTTCTCCTGGATTGTCCAATTCGTTGTACACGTGATCGTAGTGAACAGCTTTGGCCGCTGCTACTGCTTGTTTGGCGGCCGATTTTAGTATCTTGTAAAGCTGGAGGTCTTCGTCGGCTCGAGTTTGGAACCACAGCATCAGCGCTTTTTTCTTCTCCTTCACAGCCGTTTTAACTTTAATCCAACGGGCCACTGTTCCTTCCTTTTTCTGTTTTTCTGCTTAACTGAGCCTATGATAATAATGTAACCTTAATCAACTGTTTTTTTTTTTTTGTTTTTTTTAAATCAGTACAATGAAGATAACTTCCTCCCGATGACTTGGTCGCGATCCAAAATATAATTGGTGCTTTTTGATGACTTTGTCTTTCCTTTCAGGAACTAATGAAATTATTATCAGGCCCAAATCAGGGAAACATGCAGTTACACATGAGCAAAGATAAATGTCAAGTCAGTAGAGGTTTGTTATTTTATTTACTCTGTGACAAATCTTCACTGAGGTGCCTCTAAAACGTAACTTGCTTGAGTCCCCAGAATATTTTGACTAGATTGAATAACTGGTGGTAAAGCAAACCAGTGATCGGACACACAAACAAGCCTAGAGAGTCAATTTCTTGCTTTATTAGAGAGCTGCAACTATGATTTAAAAAATAACTAATAAATGTTAATCTCATATGGAGATCAGATTAGATAACATTAGATCATTTAAAAAATGGATCAATCATAATTCATGCTTAGTTGTTTGTAATTATTCATGAATAGCCCCTGTGGCTTGGTAAAGTTTGTTTAAGTGTTAGGAATAAAAATATTAGAAAACTAATCTCCATCCCACTGCTTTCTTCCTGTCCCCACCTCTCCCCTTTCATCTATTTTAAATATATTCCTTCTTTCTTTCCCCCCATTTCCTCTTCATGTCTCCCCTTATGGTTCATCTCTAAATTAGTCACACCCTAACATTCAATTCTCTTCACCATCCTGATTTCTTTTTTGTGATCTCTGAGTGCCTTAGGTTCCTCACTTCCCCACACACACACACTATAAACCTTTTTTGTCTCCTCCATTCTGTATATTTCTATCTTTCCGCATCTTATCATCTCATTTCTAACCTCCCTTCTGGTCACACTCTGCCCCCATCAAGGCCCACCCTTCCTTTCCTTTCTCTCTCCTCCTGTTCCTTCCTCTCGCCTCTGAGTCCCACCGTCTTCTCCCCTGAGTCGGAGAGACAGACAGGAAGGAAGTGTGTAATGAGACAGCCATATCGAGCACACAGCCCAAATTGACCTGCAGTGAATGGAGGCACTGATCAGATGCTGCTAAAGCAGTGCAGATTAACAAGCAAGAGGAATGGCAGAGAAAATGAAGCTCCCTAATGTAGCACACGTTTTAGGAATACTATCAGAAACACACAGATAGGTGTTTGTAGGTAACAGGACTATCTGTGTTTATACGGGGCCTCCGGTAACTGTTATTATTTTAAATAAGAGTGTGTAGAGAAAAATATGCTTTTTTTTTTCTTTTGTATTTTTACTGAAATCAATAGTTGGTCACTTCAGCTGAAAGGTAAAGCAATCTGCATTCAAGACACTGTTTTCTCAGTAGTATGAACACAGGACAGAGAGAGAATAGCTTGAGAGTGAAAATGAGAAAAACAATGACAAAAAGCAAGAGAACGAACGGCAGTACACACTCTTATTACTCTTATTATTGTCAGAAATGTTAGTTTATACGCTTACCGGATATGAAAATACTGGATGTGATTTGGATTTTGTAGTAAATCTTGCTAATCTGCTCATCTGTCTCTTCTTGCCACACTACTGATTTTATTAATGAAAATGGGTAGATAGAGGCAGAGTGGACATATTATCACTAACAGTTATTTGTGGTTGTGTGTGTGTGTGTGTGCGTGTGCCTTCTAGTTTGTCCAGTGTATCACAGTAGAAGACCATTAGGGGATTACTTCACATCTGGATAACCCTAGCTGTTTTAATGAGTTCACAACTGCAGTATGCATTTCATAATTTGGAGGGTTTTAACAGCATTACATACGAAATCATTTCTGGCCTCAATTCTGCCCAGATCATTTTGAACATTTTAACATTTAAGCCCAGGGGGGAAAAAAAAACCTGTTTTGGTGTAAAAAAAAAAAAAGGTTATTGTGAGTATTTACTAAATAGGTGCACTGGCAGTTTTGTGACTGAAAGTTGTGGACACAGACATTTTTGTGGCAGGCCATATTGCCCATGTGTTTGAGTTTCCCTTTAATAGCTCACAATTTGGAGTAAATCACCAACATGATTTACGAAGGTTTTCTGCAAGCGGTTCACTAAAACAATGGCTTATTTTTGTGTCTGATGTGGGGTCGATAGCTGCTGCCAGAAGTGCTGATGTATATTTGGAATTCCAGATGAAAATGTTGTCAGAATGAACCCGTAATAGCACAGGTGGATTGCTCAATAATGTGAGTGCAATACCAAAGCTTTGCCTCTGCTCTGTAACACTTCACTAAGTCATCACCCCAAATTTTTAGGGTCTTGTCATATTTATATCGTATTTATGGTGCTCGGACATACTTGTATTTTGATGAAATGGAGCAGAACTCAACTCACTGAACTTAACGTGGGGTGTCAGAGGGAAGGGACGAATCACAGTGCAAGCCACATGGAAGCATCTGTCTTTTATTGGTTATTACAGTCAGCCGAGCTACTTTTTAGCTTAGAGAGTATCAGGTTTTTAATTTCTAAACAGAAATCGATCCACAATGACTATGCTGAGCACACAACAGCATCAGTCTCATGAAAGCTCTATCAAGGATTTTGCTTTTTTGTTATGAAAGTATGGAAGCTCGTTTCTGATCGGGTTATCTCAAAGCATAATTTTTATCTCTGAATTTTATCTCAATAATTCAACATTTTAAAACCTATAGTCTTACATTGCATAAAGAAAAGAAAAACAAATGCATAGCAAGCATTTTCCCACACTTGGCACTATAAGTTTGACTTTGTTAACATAAGCATGGTTTGAGATTCTGAAGTTAACAATATTTTATGTTCTTCTGCACATCATATGGTAAATATAGTAAATGGCCTGTATTTGTATAGCACTTTACTTAGTCCCTAAGGACCCCAAAGCGCTTTACACTACATTCAGTGATCCACCCATTCACACACTGGTGATGGCAAGCTATATTGTAGCCACAGCTGCCCTGGGGCGCACTGACAGAGGTGAGGCTGCCGGACACAGGCGCCACCGGGCCCTCTGACCACCACCAGTAGGCAACAGGTGAAGTGTCTTGCCCGAGGAGACAACGACCGAGACAGTCAGAGCCGGGGCAACCTTCCGGTTACAAGATGTACTGCCAACTCTTTCAGCCACGATCATCCACAGACAGCTCAACTAACACATATTTCAAGTGGAAGCCTTTCTTGGGAAAAATCCTCCTCCTGTGGTGTCAGATTTAACCAAAGTGAGTTTGTCCAAGAACTCATGCAGTATAGAGTCTGGCCTTATATCAAACATGTATTTATTCTCCATCAGCTGCCTCACAATGATATGAAATGCCCAACTAGTTTCACAGAGAAACAGGAAACATGAAACCTACTCTTACACTGTAAGAGACCATCAAAAACACGTTTTGTTTTTTTTTTACATGGTATTTTGCGCTGTTGCTTGGTGCATTGTGTTGGTCATAAATGAAATGAACCGGTTGCATCTGATTTTGGGAATTAGCACATTGCTAGTAGATTAGCTGGAGAACTTTCCGCTCCCACCGGCGTATGCTTCCGATTGCGACATCTTGCTAATTTGCCCTGGTTAGTAGATCTGGCCCTTTGATCTTTCTGTGACCTATTTTTTTGGCTTTGGTCTTACTGGAACTTTGCCAGCTTAGTTCCAGGTGAACATGAATAAAGTGCAGTTGTAGAATGTATCATAAAGTCCTTTAGGGTTAAAAGATATTGGATTTGAAGTTGTTAATGTGGTAAAGTGGTAATAGCAACATTAATACACTTTCCTCCTATTGTTTTTGTTGTTTTTGTTTTGCCCAACTCCATTGTAACACTAGTTTATTTTATACAGTTTCTGTGCTCTAAATCAAGTAATTCAACTGACTTCATCACCGAAGCCTTAGTTGTTGGGCGTGGGTTCTAGTTTCATGTAACCTTGATTCAAAAATCTTTTATGTTTTGCTAATTAGCTGTTTGTTGGCAATGCCCAGCCTTTTTGCTGGTTTCTGGTGCATTTATATTTTTTACCGGGCACAACAGTGCTTCACATTATTTTTTTAACCATTTAGAAGCTGTAATGTGTTTAGAACCAGTCGCACATGCACGGACCTGCTCAGGCGCACACACTCAAAGTTGTGGGTGGTGCGACAGCTTTGTGTGTTGGCAAACATGAGCTTAGCAGTGAAGATCCTTTCAAGCAGGATTAAGCTGCTAAGTGTCAATGGAATAGACAAGTAGGCCAAAGACCACTAAGATATCACTTACACTGCAACAATCAGTGTCAGTGGGTCTGTGTATGTGCATAGTCATATGTAAAATAGACAGGAAGTGTAAGTGTGGCAGATTATTTGTGGAAAAACACAGGAGAACATCAACAGGACACACACACACATAGTATGCACATTCACAAGTCCTCTCACACTAGAGGCCTGGCAGGACCATCTGTTCCTGCTGAAATCAGCACAGCAGGAACCTACCAGTGTGCACACACACTCACAGAACACACTCTATCACACACACACACGGTTGCAGCATGCTTCAGTTCTGGCATAGTGATAGTCTATTTATTCCCCACACTGACGCAGGACAGTACTCATACAGTTGAGTTGAGTAAGTTGATGTGGATACACAAATACATACTATATGTATCAGATATGCAGTAGATATATCTGTCTGTAGTTCTACACATAGATGGAGAGATTGAAAGATAAATGGCTAGACAGACAGGTAGATGGTCTGACCTACCGTCAGCAGGAACTGCATACGTGTTCAGCTTTCTCCATTTTAATAATCGACCGAGGGGACTAACACCCCCCTGTCAATGTTATCTATTTCCCTTGCAAAGGCAGCATCAGCATTTTCTATGCTTTCTCCCATCTCATCAGCACTTTGCTCTGACCTATCCTGCCCTGCACCTGGACCCAGTCAAGGAAGAACTACAGTGTAGTCATTTATAGTTCCCTGTAGGGTAACTGAACACTACCATTCTTCAAGAGAAGCAGCGCATGCATATTTTTGCAGCCTACAGTTTCAGTTCGCAAGAAAATCATCACCCAACAATAAGAGGTGAAGGAATCAAAATGCTCACTAAATGGTCACATGTGGCCTTAGAAATCAATTAATGGGTTCAAATAGGTTAACCTTGCCTTGTCTTGTTTATTGTGCAAATTGAAAGATCAATTTCAGTCAATAAAGTGATGTATCATAAATTATCAGTCACTTTCAGTTCTCTTTTACAAGGTGCTTGCAAAAGTGAATACTTTAGGTACGGTTTGCAGGTTTTATTTTGGTTTTTTACTAACTTTACTTTACAACTAATAAAAGTTCTCAGGTAGAATTAGATACAAATGGTTCATAACTGAACTGTTAAACTGTGGTATTAGCAACTGCACATTTTAGTCGTCAGTTCATTTAAAAAATGAAAACACTAATTTATGTTTTGCAGTTAAAAAAAGATACACATTCATCCGATTTTATAATTGTTTCTGTTACTAAATAGATGTTCTGTATATAAAATTAAAATCATATTGGCCAAGTAGTAATAATCATTTTGAAAGACATGCACCAATGAAGGCTGTATGTGAGGATACTAAATAAATAAAGAATAACGAGAGTGAAAAAGAACGGAACCATAACACACAAATAGAAAAGAAGAAGAAAAGCTAGGGTAAATTGAACAGATCAGGTGAAATCAGCAGGGAATTCAGCCAATCAGGCTAGAAGTACTTGTTTGTGTATCCATGACTATTTTTATGTGTGCTTTGTGTGTCTCGTAAACATGTTATTCAGATGACTTAAAATATGTGTTTTTCTCAAACATGTCAATAAACAAATACCACAATATATATTTGTTAGTCTGCCATTGCTGAAAATACCAATGTTAAAATTCTTTTCATTAAAAAAAAAAAATGCAATGGAAAAGAAAAGTTATGAACAAAACATTTAAAGGTTTTAGTCCGCAAATCAATTTCCTTGAAAAATAGGTTGTACCATAACAATTCAGTGCAAGTATCAAACCAACACCCACCAAACATTTGGTTAGAGTCCAGTTGAAAGTGGTTGTGGTTCACCTAGTCAGGTGCACAATGATTCTCAGGTGTAAAAATAATTTTAACCAAATACCTTATGTAATAATCAGCAGTGCTCTCCATTTTGGTGACTGGATTGAGGGTCATAGTATTATTGGCTTACTCCTTGGCCCTGTATCCATGCGGCAGCTGGCATCACCCTTAATTACACTCAATGCGAAGAGCCCAAAGTTAGCACTGTTGTTTGAATGGAGTTGAACGGGGGGAAAAAAAGGTAAAAGACAATAATGACTGCCTCTGCTATTGCAGAATGTGTCCAATCACGGACACAACACCTGATAAAAGTACTTAAAAGTATTATATGTTAGTTCCTAGTACAGCAAGTGTCCCCAGCAGTTCGAGTTTAATGGATTACTATAATCATATTACAGTTTCTGCAAAACAGCAATATAACACAGTGCTAAATTCAGTAATCGTATAAACAGTTATGTAGTTACTGCAATTACATAGTTTAATAAATTATCCGTACGATTAACATACAAAAAGATTCAAAACATGCCCTTTTCCTGCACACTAACACTTCAATAATAGCAGAGCTATAATTATTAAGGAGTGGATGTATACATTAATTGTCATTACGCAAAAGGTCAAGAACACAGCTGGCAGAAACATCGACTCAAAGCTAGTAGCGACAAAACCCAGACCCACAGGGATGTGTTTGACTGTAGATGCTAATAAAAGCAGTGATGAGCAGTGAGGCTCATAGCAAAACTGTTTTTACAATAAAATCTAGTTCACATAAGCTTCGCTGCCTGCTAAATAACTAAAGGAAAGTATGTGTATGTGTCCTCATTAGGATCGTGACTGGTGCCAGTTTGTGGGCATTTTTGCAATGTCAATAAGTGGTTGACGGTTGTTTCTGACACCACATATATGGTAAAAAAGAAAACGCAAAAGCAACCAGTTGATATATCTGTAGAGCATGATCATCGCAGCCTCCACAGTAGCATCAATGATTCTTCTCCAGTCATAATGAGGACAATAGGCCGAAATAAAGAGGGTTTCCTTTGAAGTGTCTTTCATTCTGTGTTTGTGTCTTTTTTGGTATATGACAGACTCATTAATTTTCCTGAAGTGTGACAGTTTTTGCATCTTGGTTTCTCAAACAGCACAAAATGTAAGAAGGGAATCATTGAGTGTTTATGGAAAGAAACTCATAGTTCATTATGGAATGGAGAAGCTCCTATAGCCTGAGGCTGAATGCTGTTACTTGAGCTATTTAGTGTTTGTCTAAGCATCATTCTTTGTTGACATATTCATAATGCTTACAGTGGTTGTTTGCCCTGATGGCTTTAATAAAACCGTACAGCTGGCAGGTAGTCCTTACCATTCTGTGCTTTAAAAGTCAACAATCACAGCGATCGACAAAACTTTGCTCGCAGAGTTTTTATTGTAGCATAAAATAGAGCCCATATTTGAGTTACTGCTTTGATTTTGGTCAGCATATTTGAAGAATCAACACGTATTCATCCTATAGTCTAATCTGCTGTACGAGATATGAAGGTATTAAAGATGCTTTCTCGAGAGAGTAAAGATAAGTTATCCAAGAAATAAGGAACTCGGGAAATCAAAATAATTTATATAAGAAATAAGATGTCAGGGTTGGAGGTGGACGTAAATAAAAAAAACAAAAACATGAAAATTCAGATGTGCATTTTTATGTTTTTAAAAACAACAGAAAACACACTCATTAGTGTCTCCTTTGAGCATGCCAACGCTTCTCTGAGTTATCTCATTTGCTGTAAAAAAACCAAACAAACAAACCCGTCCCTCTTCTCTACCACGACTCTCCATGTGCATCTCACTGTAACGCTTTCTGTGTTTCTGTCCGTCCATTTATGTCTGGCTCTATCTGCCCTGCTGTCTCACTGCAGTCGAGAAATAGCCTGAGTAAACAGACGTCTCAGTGAGCTAGCACTGTGCATGCTTCATCTCAACAAAGGTGCTTAGAGACGTGGTTTTGGGGCGTGATTCTGAATTTATTCTGAATATTATGCACCGCCTGGACCCACGACTTGCGCTATTTTTGTGTGCTGGTTTCTGTGTGGCATGTTTGTCTAACTAATTAACACACACATTTGCAGATGTTTTCCCACATGCAAACATTATGGCACCAGTCACCCTCGAGATATCCACACATCAATAATGATATAACAAACTGGCTACTCAGGCACCCAGGCAGCCTTTCAGGTGTTTGAATGCCTGTGTACCTGTTTTATTTAAAGGAAATAAGTGGGAAACCATGTTGGAGAGGTAAGTATTCATGAGGCCTAAAATACTATGCCTTAAAATAGTTATGGGAGAGAAAAATCAACAGTTTAACAACCTAAAATAACATAGTCTTAGCTTCCAGAAACACCATTCTTATTTATATCTACTCATTTCCCTGGAAAGATTAGCCTGATTGCAGGTCTGCTTTACTGGAGTTTACTGTTATTTAGAAAAAAAAGGGTATGACAAGCGACAGCGAGCTTCCTACATTAGGTTTTAGCTTGTTTCTCATGCCCTACAGCATCTTTTATCTTAACTGATCATCAACAAGTGTGAGCACCTCTTTAAAAGCAGATGCTTTGTCAGTTTGCTCGTGTGGAGCATTCAGGTGTGTGCCAAGGACAAAAGTCATCAACAATGAGCTTAAAAAAGCTGCTGCCCATCAATCTGGGAAGTTTTATGAGCTCATCTCCAAACAGTTTGAAGTCCACTGTTTTACAATGACAAATATTATTTACAAAAACAAATTATTTAAGACACACCAAGGTCAGAGCGTGCAATGCTCAGAGGAATTGAGCTACATCTCAGACTCTATAGATCTCAGTTAGCATGGTAAATGTTAGTCATTCAGTCAAAACAATGTGAGAGACTGATATGTAGGGATGGGAATTAATAAGAATTCAGAGATTCCAGTCACATTATTGATATTATTTATTGATTCGATCTCTTATTGATTATCGTATGGATTCTCACTGGCTCTACCATCGCAAAGCAGTAAAACGGTAATGAATGGCATATATTACACAAAACATTTTAAAGGTAATGGAGTATATTACTTAATTACTCCCAGAAAACTTATTTGTTACACTACTGATTACATTCTGATTCCTACTCATATAGTCATACAAAATATAATTATTTTATGTTAATTCAAGTGTAAGGCTGCTAGATGTGGTTCTACAAGCTATTAAATCAGCTACTGTATATACTGCTTATACAGCTTTTCTTGGTTTCTGTTAAATAAATAATGACAAGGTTTAATATGTCATCTGTTGTACATCTGAGGTTCTATTTAACTCATTTCAAGACATAGGTGATATGTAAAATCTAGGAATTGAAAGTCGGCGTACTTTCTTTTTACTAATACTGTGCAAGAGGCCACGACTTCTTTACTTATAGTCGCAGTACAGATGGTTTTTATGTCGAATCAGTAATATAGGAGTTCTCTGCAACTTTCTCAAAATAAGCAAAATGCACTTTTCTCATTTCAAATTCTTTGTTGACAAAAAAAACATTAGTTTGTTTTGTAATTTATGCTAATATCTACTCTGATATCAGACAGAATTGTCAGCTGGTTCCACTCAGTTACCATCATCAGTGTCACATTAGCTCCACTTTAACTGATTTCCATGGAGGAGATCATTCAAATTCCCCTAAATAATCACTAGAGACCCACTTATCTGCCTGATGTTAACATCATTTTAGGTCGACATTGATGGCTAAAAAAAAAACCCCACTTACTGGTTTGGCTAGGTTCTAAGAATTAAAGCAGAGAGAAGTAAAAAATAGTGGAGGGGGTTTCTCTATATGTTGAATATTACCACAACTTGCGTGTCCCCAAAATGCTGACTGTTTAAAATATCTCTGTCTCGGTCACAGAGCTTGATGATGCTTGAGAACAGCTTGAAATTGCATTGATCCTGTCCTTATCACAGAGTAGCTGATCGTTTTCCTCCCTTTGAGTTCGTTGGACCGATATTGTTAAAATGCCAGAAATATCAAAAATCAAACTTGGATATAATTGAACACAATAACAACATGTTTAATATTAGAAGAGAAGGCCCTAAAGGTCTTCTCATCTGATTGCAAATACCAAACAAAAACTAAACTCAGGAAGGGAATACATTGTGAAAATGAGCTCTGCCAACACTAATTGGCACACTCTGTCTTTTGTCAATCGTCTCCCTGCCTTCACTATGACTATTCCACCGTTCGTCACATTTGATGGTTATCAGATGAGAAAGGTGTAAATTGCTACTCAGAGCCATCTCAGCTAATTCCCAATCTCCCTGCTATTTTGCCTTCATTTTTCCATCTGTCCTTGTCCCTCGTTTCTTATCCTCTGCATTATTCCTTTCTTCTCTGTATGGATGTCACCATCTCTTGGAGAAGGAAGGGAATAATACAGGTGTGTTTTCCTCTATGCATAAACTTCTGGGATGAATATTTTCAGTAACTGGAACAAAACTGAGATGATTTCTGCGAGCATGCGTGTGTGTGTGTGCGCACGTGTGCGTGTGTGTGTGTGCGCAGATATATGCATGTCTGTGTGTGTGCACATGCTAATGTCCATGAGCCACTGCTAGCCAGCATTAATGAGGTAAAGCCCCTGCCTGTCCTCCACCCCACCGTCCTTCTCAGGAGAGTAACACACAATCACGCGTTAATGACCCACCAGCATGGTGTAAATAAGAGGGAAGATGAAGCAGGTAGGGGCAGGGGTGTACAAAAAGAGACGGAGGGTGGATGCAGAGTAAAAATGTAATAATTGGTCAGTGTGAGCCCAGCACCACAGGAGAGTTTATAAACAAACAGGCGGGTATAGTTTGTGCAGGCAGCACACAGCCATTCATGTGAAAACCTGGTCTACTCAGACACCCTGGGTCCCTGAGGAAGACAGAGGAGGTTGTGCACACAGCAGACCACATGTCAAGGGAAGAATCGGTGCTTTTTCAAGCATTTTCCGTCTTCCTTAATATTTGTTTCAGATTGTATTTGTCATACTGTATTTTTCATTACTTTACACTTGATTTTAATTAAAGGAAAATGAGAAGGAAACTGCCATGAGAGAGAAGTAAAAGAGAGGGGATTGGTGGTGTTGTTTATTGCTGAATTGTTCATGTAATGAGAATCAAATGGGGAATGGCACTTTGTTATTATGGTTCTTGGCAGGGTGATTCTAGTTTCCTGTGTTTGTGTGCACTATTGTCATGTGCATACAGTCCTAAGTGGCCAAGGCATGTTGGAAGAAAACTCATCCCCCTTGCTCCCTCCAGCGAGAAGCACTGGCTGTAAGTTAACTGGCAAAACACAAGTGCGCAGACACAGGCGCTGCTGCTGCTGCCAGGTGTATTGAGGAGGCAATAGTCAGGCCAGCGGCCAGTGGCTCAGAGAAAGAGAGCTGGAGAGAAAATGAGCTGCTGCTTCTGGTGGAGTCTGTTCGCCTGAGGGGCCAGCTCAATATCTGGAGTTGTTGTTTATCCGATTCCCCTGTCATCTTGCACCACTTTATACTTGTCCTATAGTTTACCACTTTCCTCCTTTTAGCCATTCTCTCTGTTCTACATGCTCCCATACACGGCCAATTCCAATTCTGTCATTTTTCTCCTCTCTTGTTCTCATTCTTCGTGGGTCTCGCTGACTTTTCTCACAGGCTACAACATCACCACAGTTTAATCCCCCAGCAGGTCTAAGCCAGGAGGGATTGAAAAATAACAAGTGTGTTTATGCTCTCTGCTCCCTGACTTCACCCAACTAGAACCCTTTGGTGCCTTTAGTGTCTGCCTGTCTGCTTCATGTGCTTCCGAGTATTATCAACAATGAAGACACTCTGCTGCTTTTTAAGGACACTGTTTCCAAATTAAGAATTTTTTTGTTTATTACACTAAATGAAAAACAAAAAAAGCTTTTGTGTTGCAATTGGAACACCTTTATGGCATTTCTCATGTATACGTAATAGTTCAGTATCGACTGATAATATCAGCTGATTTCATTTTGTCTTGGTTTCTATCCTACTGCATTGTTTTCCATATCACTGCAAAATCTGATATCTCTCTTGGCTGCCTTTTTAGATTTCCTGCACTTTTAGTCCTTAGATCAGGAGTCAGTTTTACCTTATTGATCTCTTTTTAATTCTAACATCTGTCAACATTTTGGTTAAAAAAAAAAAATCATTTTATTTGAAGATAAACTCCAAGCGTTGCAGCTGCAACCCGTTATTTTTTTACTGTTTGATCTCTGTTATGTAAGTCATAATAACGATCTTGTTAGCAGCATTTTTGTTTTTGTAGTCATATAAAAAGTGTAGTAAAGGAATAGATGTGGACTGTCCTGCACCGACGTGAACCTGCACCCCCTGAGTCTGGCAGGGCTTCGAGAAACCAGTTTGTGTGAGCACATTCAGACATGCACAGCTCTTTAAATGTCATTGCTTTGGGTTGAGTGTGGCCAGATGCGCCTGTGTACTGTCACTTGTGATACTGTTGACATTTCATTTTGTGAATAGGAACGTTGTGTATCTGTTCACCTCAGCTTGCACCGTGCTGATAAAAACTGGCCTGCGTTTTCATAGAAAGAGGATATTTAGTCAGAGCCATAAGAAGAGCTAAGGTAGTAGTCGCTTTGATTTACTTTTTATAGTCATGAAGTAATTATAAAAGCCTTAGAAACTCATAAAGGTCAGCTGTTAAGCAGCTGTTGAATCATTTGTCATGTGTTTGTTCTTGTGTGTTCTGAGTTTCTGCAGATTCTCTCCGTCTTTTCTTTTCAGTATTGTTTTTACCGTCGCTTCTGTTTTTATTTCTCTGAAAGTATTAAAAGCCAGGAAGAGATAAGGTTAGAAGAATCATTACTGTCACCGTTTTTGGAAGGAGTGCTCTGCAGCGTAAGAGCCTGCTTCACCAAACCCTAAACACTGTATTTTTAGGTCCACTTCTGAGTTTTGTCAACATCTTGTTTTTTTAAAGAGTTTTTCCTCTCTTTAAACTGAAACTCACTACTTTAGCATAAAACAGAAGTCCCAAAGTGTTTTTTCCACACAGTTCTTGCATCGTATCCGCTTATAAAGTGGTTCGAAATATCACTGTGCTCTATGCCGTATCCAGTGACACACTAGAGCCGTGTGTTTTTGCAGATAAAGACAATAAAGAGCATCTTGTAGGTGTGTCAGCTGGTTTGCATACACATATGAATCAAGGAGAGCGTGTGATGCGTGTAACCAGCATATGAAAACAAGCACATGTTTGTAATACATCCCCCACCCTCGGGCTCCTACCAGCTGATGAAAAATGAATGAAGGCCTGTGCGTGCGTGTCCCTGTGTTTGTGTCCACATGCCTGTCTCCGCTCGGGCCAATCAGCCAATCTGTCAGATCTTTTACACAAGGACAGGCCTTGCACCCCTGCTGACAGGACTGTGTACATGTGAGTGAGAGAGAGAGAGAGAGAGAGTGCAAGTGAGTTCAGCAGGCTTAGACAAATGTAGGTTGCACATGCGTGTGTGTGTGTGTGTGTGTGGTAAGCATGCAGCCATAATTTATCTGATTTTTTTTTTAGATTTTCTTTTGTGTCTGAGAAGAAATAGCCTTGCAATTCACCTGTCACACATCCTCTTGTGATCAAACTTTTGTTCATTCCTCCTTCTTTTTTGTTTTTCCATCCATTAGAACTTTCCTATTGTAGCGTGGCGGCCAGAGTTAAAGAAGAAGAGCACATGAGGAGAGGAAGCAACGTGGCATTAACATCCTGACCGGTAACCTTGCTTCTGCGCCCCCGCCACGTGCCCCGCAACTCCAGAAGTGACCGTTAGCAGGAAGGAAGCAAGTGACCACTCCTCCTGCAGGCATGGTAATAGACTCTGTGTCTGTAAGTGCTGGAAGCTTGTGTGTCTGTGTGTGTAGGTGTGTGTGTGGCTGTGCGAGTGCATTATCAGCAGTAGAGAAAGGACTCCTTCAGACTGTAAGATGTAAAATAACTTGTACTAGACATGACAACAGATACTGTGTGTGTCAAAGATAGACAAATACTTGATAATAGATTGTGCTGACAGGAGTTTTTGAGTGTGTAGTAGAAAATTTGAACCTGATCATTATTGTTGGGAAAAGAGGAAAAGGAAGGTTTAAACACGAAGAACAGTCAAGGAAAAGGTGGGTTGTGATTAGCAGAAAGAGAGAAAAATGAAAGTTTAATCACTGTTTGGCATTTTCTAGATGACATTCTTGCTCTTTTATATATTTTTATATTACTTGTTCTACATTATTACACCAGTGCGCAGTCACTTGCTGACATGCTGAATGAGGCGTAGATTTGAGGTGTGTTCCTTACATAAGCGAAGGCGCAAGTGAGAGAGATGTTACACAAGGAAAAAGGTGCCATAAAAAGAACTGCCGTGTTGTTTAGGAGGAGGAGAGGATGGCTGAAGAGATCAAAGAAAATAGAGGCGCGAGAGGATGACAAGTGGAAGCGGATAAGACCATAAAAACATAAATCAGGGACAGGGGCATGAGACATGAAAAGTATAAAAGGATGTTGCAAGCAAAAAAGTGGGGTAGAAAAAGAAGGTTAAGAGCCTGAGAGAGTTAGAGGTAGAGCACAAGTGAGAGAAGGGATTGATTAATGGTCTTGGCCTGTGACAGTGGGAGCTGTACCCCTGAGGGAGGGAGGGGGGTAGAGCATAAGATGAATTATTAAAAAGTAGAACAAGAGGAGAATGGAGGAAAAATGAGGACAAAAACAAAGTAAGTGGAAGAGTGGTTTGTAGAGTAGGGGGGAAGGAAGTAAAGAAGGAAGAACGGGGAAAGGTGCTAGGGAGGATAATCATGAATGATTGAGAGAAATGGAAAGAAAACAAGATGTTACTGAAGGTGCTGAGGCTGGACATTACAGAAGAGGTCACATGACTGAGCTCATAAATAACCAAGCTTAATAAGACCAGTGCATGCTTGTGTTGCAAAAACAGTACTGTGATTAATCCCGAGTTTTGGTGATGCAGCAAATACTGACCTTGGCAAGGGGCACTGTATTCAAACACAAAGTACACAAACTGCTTCTTTTTGATAGGCTTTCTCTGAGTTTTCTGCATTTGATAAATACACCTGCCCAACATTTTGTTTGCGTTTTTTTCTTCTTTATTTGTATACCTTAATGTTTAAGTCCCAGTCACACAGGGTTAGAGACTGGTGGTGTATTCACTTAAACTTTTAGCAAGAGGTTGAAAGAACCTGGTGGCTATTGCTAGTTGAAAAGAGCTTGAAATGTTAAGTATGTGGTCTAAAAGCTGGTCCATGGTGATGGCTTTCAGACATCTAGGATTTAACAATTAAAAATGTGCATTTTTTCCTTGCAACCGGTAGCTGCCAGTAAATCAGTGACCGGTCTCTAGCCCTGAATGAATGGAGCTATCATGTTATCATTTGGCATTACCAGCAGCCTCTAGCAATCATTTGCAACAAGTCAATAAATACTCATTTTTCCCTAGCAACTGGTGGTTGCCAGATAGTTGCCAACCAGTCTCTAGGTGTGTGAGTCGTGTCCTTGTACTTTATTATTTGTTCACTCCTTCATTTCTAGGGAACACACTTTAGAATCGAAATGTGAAGCACTGTTAATGTGTCTTTTACATTTACTAGTAGGCAAACTAAATTAAAGGTTTGTATAATTTTTATGTTTTTCAAAGTGACAAAATCTTATGTTACTTGTTTTTTATACACAGTATTCTGGTATATTTTTCATGTGTAGACATGCCACTATTTAATACTTTGTATGTATGCCCCCAAAACAGTGCAGTGTCAGTTCATATGCTTTAAGCACCCAGGTCATTATATTTTACAGGCAGGCAATAAACCTATAAGCCATGCTGACACATTACCAGGAGCAAAGGACAGAGATTAAAAACAATCCAATCCTTTATCGCAAAGTAGGTTGGGTACTGTAGTTCTGGATTGGGGGTGGGGGTGAAAATAAGCTTGGCTGATTACAGCAGGCTTTAGATGAATTAGATGAATGTCATCCTGGCTGAAGCACATTTGATAATATTAATGGCATGCTTCATCCCATGTTTATCAGAACTCTTGAGATGCTTGCTATGAAGTACCTATTTGATATTTTGCTGCAGCATGGAGTGTGATTTTTGCTTATATATTTTGATGTATGTGTACTCTAATATTATGACCATGTGTGTGTAATTTGAAAAACTGCGAGGAAAAGGGAGTGAACAATAAAGCAGGATAGACGAGTGTGGCAGGCCAGCGTGCCAAGCGGAGTGCAGATAAATCACAGGCTGAATTTTTAATGCAATCTCCCCTAGGCTGCTGGATCTTGCAGAGGAGACGCCGAGATGTTTGTTTTTTTAGTATTTCTTGTCCCTTCACTCATGGCCTCTATTGTGACAGCTCTTTGTCTCCTTCGACTCTTCATGGTTTCATGTGGTGTTAAAGACATGTGGCATTTTCTCAAGCACCACTTCTGATTTGTTTTTTTCCCAGATATTTATAGGTGGTGATTTGTTTTTCTGGGTTTTAGAGTAGCTTCACCGTGACCTGTGTTGTCAGCTACAGTACAAACAAACCTTTGTTTCCTCTGTAGCCTGGTGAAAATATTAAAATCCTGCTTTTCTGACCTCCCTCCATCTCTTGCAGATGTGTCACTTTTGTTTTCTTTGTTTGGTCCTCTTTTCTCCCTTATCTCACAGTCTCTCCTCAAGTTACCTTGTAGTGTGTGCTGAGCACTCACATAGCATGTCAGGCAGGCACATGCCTTATTAAAAGGAAAACCACGCATCTAATCAGACCCCCCGTGTGAGCAAACACACACATGAAGTACATTGAAAAATAATTGGCTATTAATGTATTCCTCTCTCCTTCCCATTGCAAATAAGATTGCTCCACCAAGTCTTGTCCTTGGCATTGTGTCACGTAATTTATAGCAGATGGCTACAGAGAGACAGGATACGGCAGGGGGAGCCTAAAAGAGGCTGGCAGTAATGGAGAGGAAAGACATCAGAATCTGATGCTTCTTGTGTGAAGTAGCTGCTACTGACAGGGTGCGTGCCTGGCTGCAACACCTTGAACTCAAATGGTTTTATTGCAGAGCATTAGGGACTGAACGAGCGGTGATGGATGGAAGTAATGAAAGTATGTGTGCTGTGTGTGTGTGAAAACACACTGCGTGCAATGTGATTGTGTTGGTTTCACGTGCGTACTTCATCCAAATTGAAGGTGTGATGCGAGTATTAAATATTTGTTGGATTTTTTCTGTGACATATACTAAATTTTCTTGCGCTGGTGTATCTGCATGCTAACGGAGTAAACATTAGGCTGTAAATGCTGTGTAATGCAGTTATGTAACACTGGGCTGCCAGCTGGTTAGCTTCACCAGAGCTTGAAATGGAGTGTAATTGGTAAGTGTGTGGTCTAAAAGCTTCATCCAACAGTGGCATATGAAGGTATATGTGTAGACACATACACAGCATGGTCTGTGCTGGTGGCTTTCAGACTGTGAGGATTTACCAATTATAACTGTGTATGTTTCTAATTCAGCTTTTAAAAAAGAATACCATCACAAAGTTGTTAGTTATTTTGGATTCTAGATAGGCTTGGATAGTCATACCAGTGCCAACCAGTGAATTTGATGTTCCTCCTTTGGATTGTGCCACAAAAATATGCTATCATAAGCTTGGAGGCATGCTTTGATGCGATAGACTCTCAGGATCCAGCTCCCAATTCTCATCCGTAATGTGATGGCTCTGGTGGAATAATGTTTGTAGTTAAACAGTAAAGTTATGTTTGAACTGGGCTAATATAGTACATGCTTCAATTTCCATCACACACTTACTATAGCATGTCTAGTATTAACGACCCCCAAACAAAAACAGTGACCGGGGATCATTAGTACCAGACACGGCTCAGCAACAGCTGCATTTCACATTTGACAGCGAGAGACCTGAGCGTCTCTGAACCTGAACGTCTGCGAGAACAGTCCTGAGTAGGGATGGGTATCGAAAATCGGTTCTTGTTGAGAACCGGTTCCCACTGTTTCAATTCCTTGGAATCGTTTGCCATTTTTACAAACGATTTCCTTATCGATTCCAGTCGCCTCGAATGACGTCACCACGTTGCGTAGCGTCTTTTAGCCAGTAGGAAACATGGCGCCTAAGCGGCACAAACGCTCAAAAGTTTGGTTACACTTTATGAGAAAGGATGACAACAGGGCAACGTGCAATACTTGCAAAGTAGAGATTTCACCAAAGGGAGGAAACACTACGAATATGCAAAAGCATTTGCTCCAAAAACACGCGATTGCTTTAAATGAATGTCGTGTTTTTGATCCGCTCCGGACTAACGAAGCTCAACCCAGCAGCAGCGGTAGCGTTTGGACGTCCTCTCCCGTTAATACTGCAGGTAACTAATCAACTAGCATTGCATATTATGTTAGCGCGATTTGCCTTATTACAAAAGCTGCT
>VUQR01031247.1:0-10882 GCA_015108515.1 Hemichromis elongatus | reverse complement strand
ATGTGAGTGGGCGTTAAGGCGTCTGGGCAGGGATCTCAGAACTGGATTATAGATGGCAGACAGTTGGTGTCGTAAACCACCGCCTCTTTTCAAAGCTGGCCGCTCACAGTGGACATAGATGGCTTCTTTCACTCCTCTTTCAAACCATCTGTCTTCTCTGTCCAAAATGTGAACATTGGCATCCTCAAAAGAGTGACCTTTGTCCTTTAGATGCAGGTGGACGGCAGAGTCTTGTCCCGTAGAGGTGGCTCTTCTATGCTGTGCCATGCGTTTATGAAGTGGCTGTTTGGTCTCTCCAATGTAGAGGTCTGGGCATTCCTCGCTACACTGTACAGCATACACCACGTTGTTAAGTTTGTGTTTGTACTTTGTAATGTAATTACAGTTACCTATCAGACATCCAATGCTCTTAATTGTGTTACAAAGGTTTATCAATTAACAACCAAATTGACTGAGAGGAAAAACAATCACTCGAGGGTATATTTTTTTCCTCTGAACTACAATCAGGTGACTTCAGTTCCTCTAGAGGTAGAATAAAAGTAATATTGGGACATTAATATTACTTTCATTTCTACTGCATGAAAGGACAGCTGGCGATTGGCAGCAATGCAATAGGCCAAAAAGAATCCTCCACCCTGTGACTCTCCTATGAACCTCTGCCAAACAGCCAAAGCTTGATTTTCAACAGGTACCAAAAGCAGTGATATGCACTGAACCCTTCATTTCTAACCATGCCTGTTTTCACAGCAGAATCACCGTGGCCACAACATATTCTGTAATATTGAAGAATAGGTGGTGAAGAATAAATGGTTTTCATCACCAAGATAGAGAATTGACTCAGTGTGCAGGGCTATGCCTTAAGCTTTATATTTTTAACTGGTAAATATGTGGCAGTGCATATACTACCTCAAAAAGGGATGACAACGAGCCGTTTGTAGTGTTAATATGCAAGAAAGTGTGGACTAAGAGTCTGAGTTACATACAGGGAGCTAAATAACTGAAATAATAAACTATCAAAAATATCACTAAGAAAAAAACAAAATTTGTTGTTTAGGGTTAGGTGTTAGGTATTACATTCATGTTTGGTTTGGTTTGTAGAAAGGCAAGCACAAAACAAATAGAACAAAATTTGCAGATATGTTACATTTAAACATTTCCTCTGGCTTTTTCTAAGCTTGTGAGTTAGTGAAAAGCAAAACTTTATGAAATGGAAATACGAATGCTTAGCAAATACATTATTTACTGAGAAAATAAGCTAAATAATAGTAAATAAATAAGTGAAATATAAAGGGGTCCCATATCAATTTATTGTTACCTCATGAGTATGTTTTTCCCTGTACACTTTATTTTTTCTCTATTACAGTCCCCTTTCACAGATCTCTCTCCTTTTTTCTTACAATCTTCTCATTTTCCTTCTCTCACTTTCTCCAGCTCTCCAGCTATCTGCCTGAGGGTTATTTTCTTTTCCTGCTGTCTTCAGTCATCAAAGCAATGTAGAGAAACACACACACATATAGTAAATACGAGCATATTTGGCATAGTTTTACATACATGCATTTGCAAATGCTCTGAATGCACAAAAAACATGGGCAAATCTATTTGCTGGCTGTGTGAGGGGGGTAGACTCTAATAACCGTAGTTATTGCCCTCTCTCTCCCTCATGGCTAGTTAGTTGTGAAGGTTGCACGCCCTGAACAGCGTGACCTAGATTCATCCAAAACAGCTCAACCACACATCTTTACATCAGCAGAGGTTTTGAGTCACATTGCTCAGTCTAGTCTAGCTACAAATCACTTAGCACTCAATGCCAGCAAGACACACAGCTGTGCACATTTTGTTCCTAGAACAGTTAACCTGGTAGAAAATATATCATTTTAACTTCCCAGTATATATTTTGAGCTTGCTGCTTTGACAACACAGCAATGTTGAAACAATAGAGCTGTTCCAGGTTTGGTTCCATGACTACAGACTGAAATTGCATGGCTTCTCCTGGTTCGAAGTTTTAGCAACGAATTTCCAAATCTGTCACACTAAGTAGCGCACAGGACCCTACAATCTCAAGGCAGCTTTCATCTTGTGACTGTGGAGCTTCTTAACTTTTAACTACCTCAGAAAACATCGCCATGTATATATGGGAGATTAGGCTTTCACTGACTTTTTGCACTCTGTCGTCTCCAAAGATGGAGTGCAGCGTAGAGCCCCAGTCAAACCCTGCCAACGCTGCTTTTGGTTACCACTGCCACTGCAGTGCTTCTTAATTGCATTGCCTCTCCTCAATATAAAAAAAAAGAAACAAAAAACACTAGGCTCGAATACCTGCCTTGCTCTACTTGTCATCCACTCCAGTGTTGTCCAGTAGTGCTTGTCTCTGTCTCTCTTCCACAGCAGCAGATGACCGCCCCTCCCTGAGCCTGGTTCTGCCGGAGGTTTCTACCTGTTAAAAGGGAGTTTTTCTTTCCCACTGTCGACAAAGTGCTTGCTCATAGGGGGTCATTTGATTGTAGTGTTTTTTTCTGTATGTATTATTGTAGGGTCTACCTTACAATATAAATCGCCTTGAGGCAGCTGTTGTTGTGGTTTGGCGCTATATAAATAAAATTGAACTGTATTGAATAGTGGTTTCATCCCTTTTACTCACTCTTAAGAAATTGTATACACTTCCATGTAACATCTTTAGCTCTACATCTATAGAAACTTCATTTGTACTTCTGAAATTTCATTCATGTACAATACATTTCTAGAAACATGACTTGAGATTAACCCTCTAATCTTAACTCTAAGATTTTGAAGTCATAATTACTCTGTAATGTGCTTGTCACAACACCCAATACTGAATGTTGGGACTGAAGTTTTTTTTTCCACTCTATGCTTCATTTTGATGAGCCTTTATGTAATGTGTTTTTTATGTAAAAATTGTCTGTGCCAAAAATCAGATGAACAGATGAAGCATTATTTGTATGCCAATATTTAATTCCAGAGGCTTTTGCAAGTCACCACGTGCAAAAAAATACTATCTGACATTTTTTTATTTCAAGAGTCATTAAACACGCAGAGAAGGCATCACTTAAATTGTGGAATTGTGAAATTGTTTCATTAAAGGTCTTCATGACGAGTCAAGAGTCCTCTTTTTTGGAAATCAAAATATGGTCACCCTACATTCTTTAGCTGCATGCTGTCATTGTTGAGAGACTATACCGCTTTACCGCGATAGAGCATGTTGATGGTGTCATCAAAATGCACGTGTTTTGGTTGAAAGCATTGCATCATCTGCAAATTATGTCAGGAAACAGTAATAGCAAAGAGACAAAGAATGTTTTGGAATATGAGGAAAGCCAAAAACTGCACTACCTCCGTTTCCGTACCATTGATACAGTAATGTTGAATTCTCTACCAGCTGCTCTATTCCCATGTTGTTGCAGTATATTGATGACTAACCTCTTATTGTGCATTGATTAACTGTTGTTTTCCTGACTGAAGTTTGGTCTGTTTACAGCATCCTGACATGCGATTGCATTTGTCCCTAACCATCAGGAACCCTCCCGTTATTTTTTATAGAGTGGAAAAAAGTTAGCATTCATCCTCTAGCTTCACTGTTTATGTTATGCTAACATAGCTGTGTCACTAGCGATCACGTAGCACATCATTATATACCAGCTAGCCCAACTTCAGTAACCCTACAAATGTCACTGTTTAGTTTTCTGTCTTCATTTATGTTGGAATTGATAGCAGAGCTGTACATTTTAATTTTTTCAGAAATCTCAGTCAGAACATGGTATTCCATCTTTAGGTGGAAACTAGCGAGCTAACTTCCTGCTAACTTCTAGCTCTGTTAAATTTAATCAATTCTGTTTTCATTGATGCCTGGAAGTTAAACGTAATTGTTACACCTGTTACAGCAGCAATGCTGACCATTTTATTAAAGAATTTAGACATTTTTATCTCTCGGTGATGCTGCAGTGTTAAAGGATTTTAAGTTTGCCTTATAGTGCGGAAAATACGGCATACAAAAGAAAATAATATATTCCCCGATATGGATTTTAGGCCATATCGCCTAGCTCTAATAAGAATTTACCTTTTTAAACTCCATTTGTAAAAAGGTGACAGCAAATTCTTAGCCCAGCTACTGGCTCTTCAAGAACACCAATGACTAGCAACTAAGTCATAGGCAACTAACTCAAGAAGTTTACCTGAATCACACTAAACTGAGTTGCCTTAAACACGACTGCCTGTACTCCCCTGCTGGCCTGAACCCATGCTGCCCTCAATGAACGCATCAGTTTGTCGCAGCACCTCGTCTTTCTTTCTTGCCCTCTTTCTCTTTCTCGGACACCTGCTTTATTAAAGCACTCATAATCAGCATGAATTTCATGGTTGTTTGTATTTGCGGCCTAATTGTAGAAGTGATTACAAACAGTCCTTTCACATATTTCGTAATTACTTAACAAAGCCATTTTTACTGATGTACTTGCCACTGAGGAAGCATTGAAGATCTGTGTTGGGACACACACAGCGATTACACTACATGATCTGCGTCTGAGTCCAGCTGTATTGCAGCTAGCTAAACAAACTGCGCTCTCAGGGAAAACACGCTTGGGTATCATAGCCTGAGAGTGTGACACTAAGCTGTGATGGTTAGACAGACACTTCAAAACCATGAGATAACATCATACACACCACAAATAATTTTTTTCCTGCCCATATATAACACAAGCAGTCTAAGTTACTAAATAGCTACATCCTAGAGGAAGGTTTCCAAAAGGTCTGACCTAAATCTAACCAAATATGGACAAAAGTAAAACACGTAAAAAAAAAAACTACATTTAAAAATTGTACATCAATTTGTGATGTATAGCACAATCTATTTGTTAGTTACCCTTGCATGCATGAATCCTAACAGGGCATCCCTATAAGAGCTTTCCTCAAAATTTCCTCCAAAAAGTAAAAAAAAATGAAGGGAGATGAACATACACGCTATAGTATAGAGAGAGAGGTGAAGATGGAAGGAGGCAAAACTGTCAAGAATATGACTTATGTAGTAATCTTGTTCCTCCAGACACACAATCTAGATACTCTTAAGAGCACATTTTATGTTGCACATGGTCAGAGTTTTTCCTCATCTTGCGTTTCATTCGCTCTCCTCTCCTGGTCTGCTTTCCCCTCCTTCTCTCTCTCACTCTCAATCTGTGGGTTTCAAGTGCAAATGAATCCACACAGGATTATGCATAAGTACTTTAAAGTGGCAAATGATGGCCTCCTGTGGCTCAGTGCAGGAAACACGCAGACTCACAGACACACATATAACATAGCCTCTCACACACACGTGTCCCTGTACACACATGTACTTTTATACATGGAAAGGTCACTTCAAATTCACTCATTCACACATACAGTAAGAGTATTTGGTTAGGAAAACACATTTATATCTCTATCTTAAGGAAGACAGATAATAGAAAAATAAACATATATGCAATGGTCAGCGATCCCATCTGCATTCTGGACAGGAGTACCACATGCTAGTTAATTATTTGAGTTTACAAAAATGGTAGACTCAAATAAATAAGGTAAACTACTTTTGCCAGCATGCTCCTTTTGTTGTGTAATAGAGATGGTCAAGTGTGAGAAGTTCCTGGTTAAAAACCTGTTTATTTGATTCAGGTGTTTGTTGTCCTACTATAAAGTAGCTTGTTGCTATGAAAAACAAATATATATTGTGACAAAAAGCAGGGCAGATATTTAATTATACACTCACCTAAAATTCTAATTTGACCAAAAGTCAGACTAAACGTTAAAGTAATTCTATATTGCTTAAAATTAAATTTTTTGTTGTTGTTGGGTTTTTTTTTATAACAGAATTTAAAGCTCAGCAATTTGATTTGTCCTGCTGAAATGTACCTTGGGAATCATAACTTTAATATCTAAGGTTTTTTACCACGGTTCTTGGTAAAGGAATGGTTTTTAGTGGTGCAGTGCAAGCGCAGGATGCATTGTAGGTTTTGTTATTTTCTCTTTTTCAATGTAGTTTCAAGATAATGTTGTTTTGGTGTTTGCTATGAGCATCAAATGTATCTGCTTAACATTTGCTCTCATTTGAAGCCCTTTTTAGCTGTACCTCCATTTTACTCTCTTTAATTCCAGTTTTCTTTCTCGCTGAGTCTATATCTCCCCCTGCTGTGCATCTCAATTCTATCACTCTAATAGCTCCCTACGCTGCAGGACACAAATGAGGACAGATGGAGACTAAAAATTTGTCTAAGAGCAACACCAGAGATAGAAAATGAAGAAAATAGGAACACAGAAGATTAATACAGGAGTAGATAAAGCAAGATAGCAAGAGGTAGCAATTTGAAAAATGAGTGATCTCAAGGGAAGAGGCTTGTGATAGAGAGAACAAAGATATGACACAATTAATAAAATAAAACATAACAGAAACATTGAAAATGTTAAGATATATTTTTTTAATGACTTAAAGTATTTTTTATTGCATTACGGTCAATAAAATTTTACAAATCACTTTACTGACTCATCACTTCATTTGGTTCAGTCAGTGACAGTGCAGTTCATTTGATCATGGTACAATTTTTCAGGACCTTCGAAAACATGCATGATGTTTTCTCTTTCTTGACTTCCTCATCTATTTCCTGCACTACCAATAAGCATGGTTATAATGGGGGTAGTACTGTGTATAAAAAGAAATTCCCTTCTTGCCCCTGCAGGCGATCTTTATCCTTAAAGCTCAGGTCCTCTACCAGAGGCCTGGGAGCCTGGGGATTCTGCAAAGTACCTTTGCTGTTCCTAGGATTGCGCTCATCTGAACAAAGATCTAAAAATGTGACTCCAGAGTTCTCCGATTACCACTAGGACCACTGTTACCTTTATCCTCTTCAAATCTTCTTTAGCTCCTGTTCCTGTTCATTCTTCCTGATGTCGCTATCAGTCGGCATAGCTACACCTATCGCTACGACCTTCTTCCTTTGCTTTCCAACCACTACTATGCCCGGTTGGTTAGCCATCACCAGCTTGTTCATCTGTATCTTGAAGTCCCACAAGATTTTAGCTTGGTCAATTTCAACCACCCTAGGGGGCATATCCCATTTTGACCTTGAGACTTTCAGGTCATTCCCTGGACAGATGTCCCTTAGTACGATGCCAGCGTTATGGCGTGGAATGGGGCATCTTTGCACATTCTACACCTGGAATCTAGCCTGGTGTGGTAGACAACTGTCACTATTGATATTGTGCTTGGAGCTTGTTTCTTTGCTGCAATAAATAGTACCTTTGTGCTCTCTTTCAATTCAACTTTGTCCAGCTAATGGTTGGATTTCTTGATTAGCCAGTTCTTCTATCAGACATGCAGTCCAGGGACCTATCCATCTGTGATGGTTCCTCTTCTTCTTTCTCAGGTTTCTGCTGCCCGACATATTAATTAAACACATGATCAGTTGTGCTTATCTTCCTGATGTACGGCCGCCCTCCTTCCACTTAGCATACAGTATCAAGGTGTCCAGACCTTGTCTTTCCCATTCTGCTGGTGGTTGCAACTTTTTAGCGGCCTCTTCATGGTTTTCCATTTCCTGTGGGATTCCCAGGTATTTTAACTGTCATTGAAGTCTGCTAGTTGCCACCTCATTCCTGACTACCTTCCCTCTCTTTGTTACTATCCGACTATACTTTGTTAGTTCGAATAACATTCTAACCTCACTGCTGTACATCCTAGGGGTGTGGATCAGTGAATCAATGCCTTATTCACTCCTGGCATACAGCTTGATGTCATCCATGTATAGTAGTTGGCTGATGATTGCTCCATTTCATAGTCACTATCATTAGCCAGACTTGTTGATGATCTGACTGAATCAGTTCAGGTCTATGCAGAACAGCAGTGGGGACAGAGCATCTGCTTGGTAAATTCCCCAATTTATGATGACTTTTGCAATTGTCTTGAATGTGGTGCACCACATTCCCTATTGAATTCCTGGTTAAGGCTCTTAGGGTCCTGTTAAACTTGTACAGTTCTAGGAATTTGCAGGATCCATGTCTGTGGCGTTGAGTCGTAGGCTTTCTTGTAGTCAACTCAGGCGGTGCGCAGGTTGGTCAATCTGGTCTTATAGTTTCAAGCGAATGCTCTGTCTATAAGTAGCTGAGATAAGATGCAGCTGGTTCATTTGTGCTGCCAGGTGGGTTAGGTTTTTCAGTCAGCAGGCATGGATCATGTTAGGGCCTATCCAACTCTTGCCAGTTTCCATTGACTCAGTTATGGGAAGTTTCTGTACATCTTAGGCATCCCTTTATTCATCACACTTTCCTGCAGCTTTGTTAGCTGGCTAACTTGCCTTCACGCTGTCTTGATCTTGGCCTCTAGCCTCCTTCTCCATGAAGGGTGCTGCTCCTTGTGGCTGTTCATCTTGTAAACAAGCATCTCAGTGCAGCCTGGTGTATTTAAAAATTCTCCACACAAATTCTTTGCTTCGATGTTTCTTGCATGTCTCTGTAGCACACTGATGGGTTAAATGATGTAAATGCGAGTATTTCACCCGCATTTCTGACTAAAAACAGACCTTCAACACAAACGTAGTTACAAGCAGCCTATGAATACAAGGTTTGACAAAATTAAGCCCACGCATCCCCCAGTTTTAAATCAAAACATTGATAATACAGTGGAAACAGTGATGATGACGCTGGCACATTTAAACACGGATTTGAAGAAAAGCAAACTTAGTAGCTGCATTATCCACCACTGTTTCTTTTATGCAGCAAAAAATCTTCAGTAAGCCTCCAGAAGTTGTATTAAAATTTGCTGATAAAGCATTAACCTAGTTTAATACCAAGTTTAAACTATACTGCTTACTAAAGGCTGACAGCAGCCATCCTATTTTGCATGGAAGCAATACCTGCAGTAAACAGGGGTGAGTCTAAAGGGGGGCATGGGGTGTGTTTGACCATATTCACCTCAAGGCTTTCGTAACAATTTTAGGATTAAAAGTGAGATGATATAAACAATTGTATTAAAGAAATTGCATTAATATTTAAAAAGACAAAAGTTAAAGCTTCTTTCACTAGCCAGTAAAAATGTAATGTAAGCCAATAAACTGACCTGAGGGTTGTTAAGTTGGACACTGAATTATTATTAATATTAATTAATGTCTGCATCATCATAACATCTGTTTTTAGCGTCACAAAAACTTACCTCCTATTAATGTCAGAAAGCTTTCCAAGAAGTTAAACAGATCATTTTTTATGCCTTAGTTTAGATTACATATATATCTTATTTTATTTGACTTTGACTGTATTCAAGTTTATTTAAATATTTTTCTCTTTAAGAAATTGTTTTGTTTAAAAAATGTAATTTCAATATGTAACATACATACAGTCAGAGGATTTACTTTGGGGTTTTTGACAGATGTTGTATTAAAACAGACAGAGGCAAACCTGAATGATGCTGTCCCTCAACCTCCAAGATTCAGACCAAAAGGAACTTCCAGTGTTTGACTGCCACTCAATAATCACATAATCAATAATGTCACACACAATAATCAGGTGAAATCTTCTCAAATTGTTTTGACGACAACGTCCTAAATTGCTAGTGTGCAAACACAAAATTAGAGTAACAAATAGCTTCATTATTCATAAAGAGTTGTGCAATAACAGGCAACAGAAACACAAGACTCACCAGGCCTTCCAGGAGGAGCTCTCCGCACACCTCCTAGGTGTTTGTTTTGTGCTAGGCCTGAGCCCATAAGTCAAGGACACTTTCCTGTCCTCAGAAGAACTGGAGATGTGAAAAAAAAGGCGGAGGGCAAGCATGGGAGGAAGGAGTGCACTTTCGGCAAGAGAGGCACTCCTTGGTAGTGCCAGCAGTGCAGTGTAGGACTCTGTCTACAACTTGAAAGGAATTGCTTTCTGATGTACCACTAGGGGCCAAAAATGTCTGGTCTTATTTAGAAAAAGAGACCCCCAAAAGCAAATTACAGGGACAGAGTTCATTTACTTGTTGTTGTTGAGTGTTTTATAGTTCAAACTTCAAATTGTAATTTTAAGCTTTTTTTAATGTACATTTTAAATGCATTATTTAATATTACCAGTCAAATTTCACTTTGTTTGTTTTATTTTTCTTTTATTAATCCCCAATTACACAGTTATAGTATACAGTCAAGCAAAACAACTACCAGATGTTGAAAGAAGTAGTTGTCCTGAAGAAGGGGGCAAAAACACATACTCGCAGCTTGTTTAATGTAATTTTTACGGCTAAAACAATAATTCCAAGGGGCATGCTTAAGATTATAGGGGTTAAAGGGTTAAACTTAAAAACAATGCAATTTTAAATTAAAAAAAATTCTTTCATTCTGAAAGACTGAATGCCCCCCTGTGATTTTACCTGCACCCTGTGATTTTATTTTTAATCATTTTAACAGCAAACTGAAGAAAAGCCTTGACTCCGTTGCTCCACTCACCACCAAAAAGATTAACGTGAAACATGTATCCCCCTGGAGAAACGAATAAGTCAAAAAACTGAAAAGAAATTGCAGGGCAGCAGAAAGGAGATGGAGGAAAAATAAAAATACAATCAACCGTCAAATACTTTGCGAGCAACTTAAAATGTACAATAATACATTAAGGAATTCAAGAAATTCATACTTTGCCAAAATAATCAGCAATAACAAAAATAATCCCAAGGTCCTCTTTTCCACCATAGATCATTTATTTAACCCTGATTTTAGCAGCTCCCAAAGAACCCCCACAGACTCACTCTGTGAGCAGTTTGCAGACAGATCAGCGCCATCAGATGTGATATTTTATCTTCTCGTAATACGATTTTAAACACATCTGAGGGCTCGACTGTACCTGAGGAGACACTGGACAGGTTTGTCCTGGTTAATGCTGAGAACCT
>VUQR01031246.1:0-12236 GCA_015108515.1 Hemichromis elongatus | reverse complement strand
AGTACAAAACTAAACTGGGAAACTAATAACAAACTCATGGAAGACACAAGGCACATAACACACAGCTACGATGGAGGACGTGACACAGACAAAGAGAAACACGGGGCTTAAATAACCTGAGGGATAACGAGGGGGAATGAGACACAGGAGGAGAGCACAGCTGGGAGTGATTAGGCAGGACGACACAAGGGAAGCAAAACTAGAAACACTGACATGAGACACAGACCTTCAAAGTAAAACAGGAAACACACTGACTGAACTTAGACATGTAAACTTAACAGACTGGGGAGCCGGAAAACATAGGGACCTGAAAAGCACAATAGACACAACACTGAACACAGGGAAGCCATCACACAAAAACTTAAGAGCTAAATCCCTGACAACCATAACTGAAACCTAGGGAAATAACAATCAAAGCAAGACAAACAAGGACTCGGAACATAAACCATAAGATAAGAAATACAGTAACTCAAAATGCTGGGTCACAAAGACCCAGAACCGTGACACAGATAAGCTAGAGGAGGTGGTGTGGCAGAGAGACGTCTAGGTTACTCTGCTTAGGCTGTGGCCCACGCGACCTGTCCCCAGATAAGTGGAAGATGATGGACTGGTCAAATTAATTTTACTTGATTGGTGTAAAATCACTTTGTACAGTGCACGTTTTCCTAAATAGTGAAATATCTGAAAAAATAAACATTTGATTTAATATATTATATGATATTTCAAATGCATTTCACAAAAAAATCATTGCTTCATGTTTATTGGGTTGAAGAGTTTAAGAATAATTTTTCTGCAAGAATCGATGCATTACCTAAAAGGCTGCCACCGCAAATGGTGACAAAACCTGCCTTACAAGGAAAGAAAATATTTCTTTCCAAGTAAAAATAGGATGAACTCAATCATATTCTATTTCTATATATACGTTAGCTGATTTGTCTCTCTATGTAATCTACTGCATCACGTGCTAGCACACTTAAATAGCACAGATAAACATAGAAATATAAAACACTCGTGCAGCTTCACGGAATTCATGCACGGTGACAAGACTTTAAAATTAGCATGAACTCGTCTCTAGTGAAGGTGGAGGTATGAAAAAGTGCGGGACGATGAATCAACTCGTGGTCGCTGAAGCGAATCTGAGTCTGCAGTGCTCCCTCTCTCTCTCTCTCTTTGTCCCTCCCTCCCTTCAGCTTCAGTCAGTTGCCAGTTTATCGCCGCCTCTCTCATCCCCCTCAACGCTTTGCTCTTCAGTGTTTAAACTTTCCTTGAAAGAGACTTACCTCCCAATATCCTGTACTACAGCAATTAAACCCTGTCTTTCCCTTGAACTTGAGCCAGGATTTATTGTCACTTTCCTCTCGTGCGTGGCTGGAGGACGCGTCTCAGTGCGCGCACAATGGAAAGGAGAACGCGTCCGGTGCGTCCGCCCCGGTCCTCCTCTTCTTCTGCTGCTGCTTTTGTGTCCGGGACAAACTGACAAAACCCTGCCCAGGAGGCAGATGCACATCCCGGGCTGGAGGATTTGCGTGCCCCCGCTCATAAGATCAAACAGAAACGGAGACTGAGTCGTAAACCCCGAGAGAGAGGACACGGACGTACTGTAGCCACCAGTAAGAATATAAGGAGCATAGGAGGAGACAGAGAGCTCAAACTGCAGGGAGGCAGAACAACAAACAGTCTTCATTGGTGAGTATACCTGTTTTTTTCTTAGTTTTAATTACCTAACTGTGCTGAACGGGGCTGTTCAAGCGCGCCCTTCCTTCATTGACACCAGCAGCATAGAGGTCATCTGCACTGCTGGAGGTATTTGAAGAGAAATAGACGGAGAAAGTTGGAGGATGTAATAAAGACGCCATGCTGAAGACGTTACGAGTCAACTTTTCAAAGTGATTTTAATCTCAGTTAGAGACCCTCACAGAGGTCACAACCGCACACTAACATCGCTTTTCAAACATTAAAAAAAACCGTGAAAAAATGAGGAAACTTTGCAGGTGAATGGAGCCGAGTTACTGCTGTGCTTACGCATCGCATCGTTTTATGCGCGGAAGAGACAATTAAAACGTCACGGTTACAAAATGTAATCCAAACTTTAGTACTTCTGGTATTTTACGAGCCGACACCTACTGAAACATTATTTCCAGTTTTTATTGAATTAATTTTTTCGTTCAAACAGAGTGGGATTCTGTTGCTTTCCACGTTTTCTTTTTGTTTTGTTTTTTCCTTTCTTCTCCTTTTTGTATAGGACTGGGCGGAAAGATGTCATTCAAAAAGGGTGTGCTCAGGTCTGTCCTCGCGCGCCGCTGGCTCTCAGTCAGAGAGGGTGTGGCCGTCCGCGTGTCCATCCCTGCTCCGCTCAGCAGCAAATACCTGCACCAAACTGGGAATTAAATAATCCAGCACCCGTGCGCGCGCATACACTGTGGCGCGTGCGCACGTGTTTATTCATTGAACGTCCGTTAATCCACCTGTCTCCAGGGAGGATTAGAGCGCTTTGGGACATTTTGGGACCTGTTTTTCTTTTTTTTCTTTTTTTACACTCGCCTTTCAACAACATAATTCCTTCAGCTCTACCCCCGGCAGAGAAGGAGCCACAAGTGTCATTAAACACGCAGTATTTGGTGCAAGCATTCACCCAAACCGCCTAGCTCCTCCTGCTGCTGCTGCTGGGGTGCAAATAATTTTGGGAGCCCAAAACGGGTTGGTGTTCCAGTGATGGTATGTGAAACTCTGACACGTGTCAGCTCAGGGGAATTGTGGCCATAAAATGAACTTATCAGGAAACTCGTATTTAACACGGCTCACGACAGAGACAGATATTTATTCAGTTTCAGTGTCATTTGCTCGAGCATCTTCTGGCTTTACTGGCATGAAAATGGAAGGAGCTATTGGCAAAGGGTTGGTCCTCCCTCAGTCTGCATGTTTGTGTCTGTTACTCTCTCTTCCTCTGCAGTGCCATAGTTCCTAAGGCTTGCTTCATTTGACTGCTTTAGTGTGGCTCTCCCAGTGTTAAAAGTGAGGGTTTGATTCCCACTGGCAATCAAATACTGCAATTTCCCTTTATCGGCAAACACGCTCCGATGCTCGGTAATTGTCTTTCTCAACACCCCCACCCGCCAGAAACTAATTTTTCAAGTTTTTTTCTTTTATTTTTCTTTGGTAGCACTCTGCGTAGCGCACAATTTCATTCATCTTCTGCTTCTGCCGTGCCTGCCACCAGAAGTGGATGTGCAAAACAGCCACCTCCGGCTGCTTTCGTTTGTCACGCCGAGGTTGTCGGCGTGGACGAGTGAGGAGACGTTGATTGACTAATGGTTAGAAATACAGTTTGACTCAAAATGGCTCATTAGCCGAGGGACTGGGCACGTCAGACCAGCCACAGGCTTGGATGCATGAATATCTGTGCATCGCTCACTTAGACTTGCTTTATTCTGCCTCAGGATTTTCCTTTTTTAAAATGCCACACCTGCCCCCCCAAACACACAGACACACACACACGCCCCATATTTGATTAATCACAGTAGATCATCAGGCTTGATGTTTTATCCACTTTTTTCTGTAAAATAACATAATTTTGAAAAACAAAATCTATAGAAAAGACCTCCTCTGAATGACTGGGTGATAGAAAATAGCAGTAACTATAGAGGAGGAGATCAGAGGGCTGGAAAACAGATTTGGGAATGGAATGAACTGTTATTTGATTGTGTGGTGGACTCCTGGGGTGTGTGTTTGTGGGGGGTGGGCATCACTGCAGACATGTATGGACAGACAAATCATCCATCGTCTGTGTGCCGCATGCAATTATCTTTCTGTCTGTGCGCAGCTCTCTGCAGTCTGTGTTGTTGCTGTTGTACTCCTGAGGACCACTTTGACTTTCAGACCCTGACTTCTTAGTATTGTTTTGTCAGCGTTAAGATTAAAGTCATTTAAGATTAAATAGCTGAGCTTCTCAAAGCTTCGAAAATGCTTTTCGGAGCATTGAGCAGCATTTAAGTCCTTGTCGAGAGACAGCCGATGTTAGGCCTTCTGTCTTTGTTAACTTCTCGTGGCAGTTCATGATGAAGTCATGACTTCCAATCTGTCGATTGGTGTCATTAGATGTGAATTTTCTTTATTTCATTTCAACGACATATTTAAATTTTTCATGTCCATGAATGCAAATTTGTATCTGTCCAGTCTCATATGTATACTGAATAATAGTTGTCTTGACTTTCATACAAAAGACCCAAGTGCTTTTCCTTCAGCTGACGCCTTAAATGTAACTGTCTGGACACTGGCTTCTGCATGATCATTGGTTTCAGTGACAGATCTGCCATAACAAAGGATCATATATACTATTGTCTGTGCATACAGATGCGTTAGGTAATAAAAAGAGTAGGATTTGCACCGTGTGTTGATTAGAACATGGTGCAACCGCATCATCCTTTTTGCAATTTTAGAGCTTCATCTGTCTGGATCGAAAGTCTCCTGGATAGATCGTGAGAAAGGTGTTATGGGAACGTCCAACCAAGTGAAGACCACAAAGGAAGGCAAATGCTGCAAAGATCACATCTCTCAGCTGACTTTCTGGAGAAGGAGCATCTTGGTGTTCCCCAGAAAGAACTGGCACTGGCTAGGTGGAGAAAAAACCTCCCAGGATTTGTTAAGGAGTAGAAAAAGGAAGGAAGGAAGGATTCAGAGGGTTCTGGATAGCTGCTGCCTCACCTAGAATGCAAGTTGGTCTAGTTCCAAATTACACAAAGTCAGATGTGGTCTGGTGTGTGTGCAGGTATTTGCATTTTTGGATAATCGTTTATTGATACCAAAATTGTAATTGACTTTTCTTGTAGGCCCACTTCATCGTTTGCATTTTTGATTCTTCGTCTGTTTTCCCTGTGGACAAAAATAGACTTTCACAGACTTTCCAGCATCAACACGTCTCTCTTCATCATATCACATTGTAGAAAGAAAGCAGAACAATCTGAGGAAAAAGAGCTGAGAAAAAGTGTCTCAGGTGTCCAAAAAGTCCACTGTTATTAGTTTGAGTCAGTGTTTTGTCAGAAAAACATGCCTGCGTTGATGAAAGGGGCTGATACGCTTGGAGGCATATGATTCAGATGAACTGGACACAGGTCTCACCTGGAACTCGTTTCCCGTCATTATTTGCAATAGACTGTTGAACGTGGAGCTGGCAGGCAGGAGGAAAAGTAAAGGCTACAGAAAAGATTCATGGATGTAGTGAAGGAGGACATGCAGAGGGTTGGTGTGGGGATACAAGTGAGAGGGTGAGATGGAGGCAGATGAACCTCGGAAGGAAGCAGCCAAAAAAAGAAAAAGAAGAGAACTGTTTTTCTTCTAACCTGTTCTCATCTGGGATTTATATCAGAGATAATATATCAGAGAATTAGTTGTTCATATAAAACGCTTGTTGGTGACTTAAACATTTGTTTTGTATTGAAGCTTTAGAATTTGACCACAGTTGCTTTGTGGTTTCCTCAGGTCCACAGCTAGTTGGGGCTGGACTGGGTTAAATGCAGTGCTGTGGCTCAGTGTTTAGTGCTGTTGCCTCATGTTACTGCACGAGAGACAGAATCAATCTTGTGGATTTGAATCTTGGTTGCAAACCAGTTCCCATACAAATATGTTTCATTTAGCTTTAGTTCTCCTCCATGTGTTCCCTGCGAGTCATGCATGTTCGCAAGGTCGGGCACAATTGCAGCGATTGATTTAGCCGTTCGGTGGAAAAGAGGATTTAATTTTGCTCAGTTGCTAGATTAAAGTAAATATCAGCCATGTTAAATGACAACAGCTTTATTGCTCCAAAAAATTAAAAGAACACCTTGAAAACACATGAGATCTCAATAAACATACTTGATAACATACTGACATAGACTGGGAAACATGTTAGGAATGAAATGATGTCCCATCGTTTGATAGAAATGAAAATCATTGCCATACAGAGAGCTGAATTCAAATACATCCTGAAAATCAAAGTGATAAAATGATCTGGCAGACTGATTCATTTTGCAGAAATTTCATGGAGCAGCTCAAAATGGTCCTCAGCAGTGTGCATACCTGACAGTGTTGGGACATGCTGGGGGTTTCTTCCAGATGTGCACTGAGCTGGGGGCGTCGCATGGATCGAAACGTAACGTCCCAAAGCTGTTCTGTAGAATTCATATCAGGCAAGGATGGAGTCCAGTCAGTGGTATCAGTGCCTTCATCCTCCAGGAACTGTCGCCATACATACAGTATAGTATACTCTCACCACATGATGTTTTGCACCACGAGGTATCTAGGACCCTTTGCACCAGTGTAGGGACAGACAGTGGGTTCAAGAATTTCATCTTGGTACCTAATAGCAGTCACAGTGTTGTTGCATAGAGTGTAGAGGGCTGTGTGTGCTTCGATGGATACGCCTCGCAAGACCAGCACTGACCCACCACCAAGGCAGTCATGCTGAATGATATTACAGGCAGAATAATGGTCTCCACACTCTTTTAATGTCTGTCACATGTGCTCAGAGTGAACCAGCTGTCTTCTGTGAAAAGCACAGGACAGAGTAATGGACCTGCCAATTCTGGTGTTCTGTGGCAAATAAATCAGATTTCTTTAGTGCCAATCATGGTGCACAGGATGCACTAAGGGTTTTGTAGTGCTCCGCTGGTGCCAATCCTGATGCCATTCCTGTTGATGGGTTAAGGACATTCTATGTTCCTGTCTCTCTTTCCTGGAGTAACCATTTGTCTCCTGGAATATTGTCCATATTCATGACTGCTGAGAGACACCGCAAACTTTCTGGCAATGGCACATCTGGATGTGCCATCTTAGAGGAGTTGGATGACCTGTGCATTCTCTGTAGGGTGCCGGTCTCTACCCTATCCAAATGCAAAACTAGTAAAAAAAAAAAACAGAAAAGATGAGGAGGGCAAGAATATCAGTGTCCACCTGTAAAAGCATTTTTGTTTTAGGGGTCGTCTCAATCTTGCCTATCTACTGCACCTTTGGTTAATTTCCTAAACGTCAAAGCAGCTGAAATGAATTAGCGGACCAGGTCAATATCCCAGAAGTGACGTGATGCTATACTCTGATTAAAAAGTGTTCCTTTAATTATAGGCCTGCTGTGGTTGCTTCAAAAAGGTCAAACGATATCAGAATTTTTTTAATCAATCTAAAAACTGAAAATGTAGCTGTCAAAATGTCTTTTTTTTTTTTGTATGTTTTTTGCAAGACATTCTGAATTAGCGCCGTGCTTTTGTGAGTCAGTAAAAATGAGTGATTGCCAGCTGTGAAAGCAGTTCTAATAGAGACTTTTTAAAAAGGGCTCACAAAGAAAAATGAGATCCCATCTTTTACTAATTTAAAGAAACTGTGAAACTTACTTAACTGTAGGAAAAAATAGTTTTTTTATGAGCTGCAATCATCTTTTGATCTTTAAATATTGATCACTGAACATTTATGAGAATGATAGTCTCTTTTTTTGGATATCAAAACCGCCCACAGTGCTTCATACTGAAACAAATTACTTTGTGAGGTCAGGATAGGCTGTTGAAACAAAAAAGGTGTATAAATTTATAAAAAAGGTTTGAAGTACATTAAAAAAAATAATCAAAATGAACATTTAGTTCTGTGTCTTTATCGCATTAACAGGCATTTAAATAAAGGGGAGATTAAATTTTTGGTGGACAGCGCAATAATTAAAGAGTTACATGGCTGAAGATCTGATAGAGGACACATTTTTAGTTTGGTTAAAACTCTGGTGTGTCTAAAGTGGCCGAGCTGTGAGGTTAAACCCCTGAATCCTCCTTATAAAGGGGCAGTAAACAAAATCGTCACCAAATACTATTCCAGAGAAAAGCTTATTAAATCAAATCAAATCAAACTTTATTTATATAGCACTTAATCATACATAAAATGCAACTCAAAGTGCTTTGGGCTGTTCGATATAAGGGCTGTTCGATATAACGATATATATCGGACGACGATATGAAAACATCTATCGTTTCTTAATACGCTATCGTTTGTTTTGTTGTGTTGCAAAATAAACTGTTTACTGCTTTTTATTGTTATGATAGTCACTGTATTGGCTTTATTAATGTTTGTCTTGTCCTTGGGACATTTTTGTCCCTGAGGACCACAGGTGTATGGAAATCGGGAGGACACAGGATGAGGATTACATTCAGCACACATGAATTTGTTATAAGATGGATGAAGCCACTGTGATGTCATCCAGTGGTCTTTGGACTGTTTGTTTTATGGAGATAAATGTTTAATCTCAGTTTGCTGCTCCTTTTGGTCCCATTTCAACCTTTATAACCTCCTCCCGATTTCCATATACGTGTGGTCTTCAGGGACAAAAATGTCCCAAGGACAGCACAAGTTCTCTCTTTCTCTTATATTTAAATAACCACACTACAGATGGACAAGCCACTGTATTTACATGTTGTCATTAGCAACAACGACTAAACCCAGCGTGTGGCTCCGCCGTCCGCTTGTTTGTTTCTCACATAAACCTTTCACAATAAAGCTGACGATCCTGTTGAGATTTTTTCAAAATAAACTGATCTGATGACAAACAGAAAGACCAGTCAAAACAAATCCAGGACCTTATTTCGAAACGAGGCATGTAGCATGGACATGGTTATGAAAAGTCTGACACGGACCAGAAAACTTTTCTATGTAAATTATGCAGGAAACCGGTCTCCACCTCAGACTCAAACACAGCAAACCTCATCAACCACCTACGCTAGAACCACGTGAAAGTGTGTAGAGTTTATGGATGAGAAGATTTAAAAAAAAAAAAAGAGCCGTCAGGTGCTTAAAATAAACCATAGACTTATATCTAAAAATATAAAATTTCATGCATCGGTCAAAACACTCGACTCCAGGTACACGGCGCCCAGCGGAAAACACTTCACACAAGTCGAGCTGCCCGAGATTCACAGATTTTACAGAAAATGTAAAATTTTTGTGATTTACATCATAATTGGGACGATAAATGTCTTATATCGGGGTATGAGGTTTTGGTCATATCGGACAGCCCTAGAAACGCTTTAATAGATTTCACTGGAGAACCAATACATTTACATCTATGAAGCCTGTTTCTTTACACACTAACCTATAGGCAACAATTATCCTGTAACAACAACAGCGAACTCATTCTTGAAGTTTTCATTTTCATCTAAATTGTGTAATAAAAGTAAGATCTAACAAAATAAGTGTTTCAGATTTAGTTTTAGGGGTTTTATAAGTGTCTCAGATTATTTTATTACAGATCGTAAAATATATTGTATGTAAGTTACATTGGATTGTCAATAACAGGTTACATTTAACAGCTCATGGCCTAAATTTTTAAACTGCTTTTTTTGCTACAACAAAAAAAGAAAGCAATGTAATGAATGAATTATTGTAGAACAGTGAACGCTTGTTATCTCTTGCACATCTGCCTGCTCTTCCACCAGGCCTCTCTGGTTTTCTCTTATTCACTGTCCACACTGCTTGGCCTTGTCAGCTCTGCTCCTCAGACCTGAAGCCTGTCTGACTACGCTCCTGTGCCTGGGACTTCACCCATTACTTGCTTAGATTAGCTCACCACACTGTGGATTTTTCTTGGTTCAGCTATGGTTACCCCGCTGCTCTGCACAGCCAGCAGTGTTCTCCATGTGTCTCCAACCTAGTTTGCCTGAAAATAATTGTTCAGCTTTTATCTAACTAAAGTTCCCCATCAATCTCATCAAGCTAGTCCTGCCTCATGATGGAGCAGCCTTCAAAATATCTTACTTTAGTATATGTTACTAGGCAACCTGATGTGCAACAACCGTTGAGCGCAGTGTTTTACATTCATATCTGTGGAGGTCAAAGTAACTTAAAAGTTCTGCGTATAAATGGCCATATTTTTGTTTTCCTTTTCATCCCACGCACCCCGAAATTCACGACATGATTAATGAACCCGTTTCAGCAAATCATGGGGTTTCATTTAAAAAGACAAATGTCTAAAATGGTAGGTAAGGATAAGTAGGATAGGTTTAAATCAATCAATCCTGTTTTCCTGCCATTTATTTATATACTTTTTTTTTACATGGAGTCAGAGCCCCATCTTAAACAACCTTACATTAGACCATAGAGGAGTGGGTGGCAAAAAAACCCAAACATATTTCACATCATTGCATTAGCCTTGAAATAGGTTTTATTTCTTCAAGTGCTTCTAGTTTTTTAATGTTTTATAAGAAAACTTAAATGTAACTTCACTGTTATTTTTACTTTAAAGATGAGAACACAGGAACACAGAGCCAACTATACAACTATACAGTCTTGGTGTACTTTTATCACAGAGACCTTGAGAGGCTTCATATGTCTTGTGTATAGAGGTTTATCTCTGAGAGACAAGTAAACATGCTGCAGTGAGCTTAGAGGATTTGAAAACATAAAAAAGGAGGACTAAAGGAAAAGAAAGAAGAAATCAGAGAAAGCAAACAAGATGCTGGCCTTTCATGGTTTTTGACCTTTTCTGTCCTTTGCTGTGTGTACCAAATTAAAAGGAACTGCCTCTCAGTCTGGTAGTTAAATTCACCAGGTCACCGGGGGCAGAAATAATCGGCTCTAATTCCGGTTTCCAACCTCAATGTATGGTTGTGAAAATCCCAACAGCTTTGTTATCTGTAAAGATGTGTGGCCTCCTGGGACATTTAACCTCGTTTGTTTGTATTATATGACTCACATATTACAGTAAATATGATGAAAGTGTGTCCTCAGCCACAATAGTTTTTTTTATAGTACTTATAAAGAAGTACTATGGTGAGGCAACAGTTAGTATAGGACTGAAACTGTCTGTTACACAGTGGGTTTCAGTCAGTTTGTACATGTATCGCATGATGAGAAAACACACTTTGCTGCTGTGCAATGACAGAAATTTACATAGTGAGTAAACTGGAAGAGCTTGTGTAATTCTTATGATCAGCTTTTCAATTCACTACTATAAGTGGTTAGATTTCACAGGATGGTGAAAAAAAAATCACATGTAAATCCAATTTCAAATGGCCAATACAAAGTAAAAGCTGATCACAAATTCTTTTTTAAAGCAATTTTTTTATAACACTGATGCTGATTTGAATAATTCTCTTGCCACAAGCTCCAGAGTGTCCAAACTGCATACACATTCAACATTCACTTCAAAGACAAATTGAAAATAAAGCGTCATGCTAGTATCCTCAGCTGGAGGAATTACTCAGCTGTGGAATAACTCAATTATCTGAAATGATTCCGTAAACAAGATTGGCTCATTTTGAATTCTGCTTAAAGCCTGGGCTGGGCATTTTAAACTTCTTTTTTTTTTTTTGTCCTCGGCTATAATGCAACAGTGAAAGCAGTTCAATAAAAAAGAAAATGTAAAACTGATGAGAAATAAATTGAATGTTCTCAGAGCAATGGAAAGGTTTGAACAATGTGAAGAGACCAGGAGAAAAAGAACATACCACAAGGAAAATGAAAACTATATTAAAAGAATGACTTGGACATAATTAAATTAAATGGGAACCGTTCTTCAGGTAAAAATTTTTTTAAAGCAAATTATATAGAACGAAAACCAATACACTGCTAAAACATGTGCCGTCCAACATTCAGACTAAAACATATACTTCAGTAGAATCCCTCAATATTTTTTTTCAGCCTTACTGAAATAATATCCTTAAGTATGTTTATATTTACCGTATTTTTCGGACCATAAGGCACACCGGATTATAAGGTGTATTAAGTGAAACAAACAGTCAGATTAATCGCACTTTACTCAACTCATTCTTCTTGCTTCCTCCACTTCCATACTATTGATTCATTAATGTTGAATTCTCTGGCAGCTGCTCTATTCCCATGTTGTTGCAGTATATTAACCCTCTGGGGTCCGGGGTACAATTGGCCGTTTTTGACTACTTTTAAATTGACCTCTATATTTCACCTTTAAAAGCTGTTTATCTTGTCTTGTTTGGTGTCATTTTTTTCAACACAACCTCAAATATCTGAAAATGGAGTTATTTCTTCATTTTGACACACTGTAGTAGAACAATTTATCTAAATTCAGACAAAAAATTTAAAATCCGAGTAGAAAAAAGTTATATTTTTTACTGTGAAAACCACAAAAACGTTTAACGAATCATTTTCATAACTTAAAATTCAAATAGAAATTGTACATTTCTAAAAATTATGCACACGTTTTGCAAACAACAAAGTTATATGGTACTATTTCCCTAAAAATGCAGCCAAGGCCTCGT
>VUQR01031245.1:7742-18835 GCA_015108515.1 Hemichromis elongatus | reverse complement strand
TTTCAGGTGCGATGTTAAAACTACTCACAGCAGACGTGATCCTCTCCATGATGTCATCCTTGCTTCCTCTAATGAGCTCATTTTGGGAAGCCACGACTCGCTCCACCGTTTAAATCAGCATAGCGGGCAGCGTTCTGGCGATTTGAGCAGCCGTCTCCGCTTCCTTTATTCTTCGATAGCCAGGGCCAAGCCAGCTCCGATCAGCAAGAGCCCCGTTATCATGAGTCCGAAAATGTAGATGTCTTCAATGTCCTCAATGTACAGTCCCGCTAGGCACACGATCCTCCATCGTGTATCCGGCAGGGAACGTCCCTCCAGGACACTCGGGCTCTCCCGAACCCAGGCTTCTCTTCGAGAAGAGGGTGTCAATTGCATTTAGGGACCAGCTGATCAGATCCATAGTTCCTCTTATAGGATTTTAGGTTTTGAGAACAGACTGTGAGACTCTTCCAGGGTAGAGGAGAGAAGTAGACAAAACTAGACAGAGACATCAGGAAGCCAAGCAGGAACGATAAGGGACGGGAGAGGGAGAAAGTGCGACCGCCTTCGTCGAGAGCCAAGAGAAGATAAATATCTCTCTCTATCTATATCTATATAGTCAAGTGAAACAATATGTTAATGCTTTACTAAATATTAAATCTGGTTTAAGGGAAGTTATTTCATGATACTAATAAGCCTTGAAAACTACTTTCAGACACTTTAATGTAGTAAGGCTCATTCCCTTTAAGACTCCAAAATACAGGATGAAAACCAGTGTAGAGTGACTTGCTCTACAGTTCATGTCTTTGTATCATGCTGAGGCTGTCCTATTGTGGCCCTCTCTCCAACTACCTTTTCCTGGACCTGTCAATGGTGCTGTAATAGCTAGTCACATTCTTGTCTTATTTGTCACAGCAAGACCTTTGTTCGTTCTCAAAAAACAGAGGTCTGGTCTATTCTGTTCTGCTACTGCTGCTGGGTCTCCTTTGATGCTGAGGACAGCAGAGACAGATATCAAAGCAGATGAAACTGGATCACTGTTGCCCCCCACCCCTGAGCTCTTATCACTTTATAATTGGGAATTAGGGAAGAAATAAAATGTCTTTCCCTCAGTTTCCTTTTCCTGAGTTGGTTATAATGGTGTCTGCTACATGCCTATAAAGTATCCTTCAGTTCAAATCACACTTCTGTCCTTATGTATTTTTTCCTTGTTTGTATTTTTGTCATTTGTCATGTTTGTATTCTTCTAAATTTTCCATGCGAATTAATGTGTCTTGCAAAATATTTAAAATGTGAACTTGGTGACACAGGACAAAGCAATAAACGTGGAAATAAGATAAAGGGTGGCACAAACAGAAACATTAGGTAGATTATTACTTCTGCTACTATTACTACTGACAATAACAGACATGAACTAACACTCATTACCACAACCAAGACTTGCATTATACTACAAATCTTCTCCAGTCAAACAATGACCTGGTTTTCTTGGTACCCCTAGTTACACCAGAAGCTAAAGAAACGTGCTTATTCACAAGTTGTTCAACAAACAAGCAAAAAAAAAAAAAAAAATCTTCTGAAAATGGTCACGTACAAGGACAGAGCTGAAAACAAATGGGAGTGGATGCGAGGTAATCCTCCAGAAAACCTGGAGAAGTATTGCTCAAGACCACTTTTAAAAATTACCAGAAATGATGGGTGACTCATTTCTTCTAATTCCTTGGACACAAAATTGAAAGAAATAGGGATGACAACGTTGTAGCTATATTTAAAAGAAAAAAAATCTCACACAACGTAACACCAGGCCCTGTTTGATGACAGGTCAATATGGATGCAGACAGGTAAATAGTTTACAGTATAGAGATCTACTTATAACTGACTGACTAACTCAATTCAGAGCTTCACAGCAGTAGTCTGTATTGACAACAGTAAGACAAGATTGAGACAAAGCAGAACAGGAAGAGTAGGTTCAGAGGACTAGCTTGAAGACCAACTGTATCTAGTCTATCCATCTCTACAATAATGTGGCATCCAGGCCTCCTTTCTGTTGACCATCATCATACCAGCTTTAATATAAGCTTGATATATAAGACTTAGGGTCAGATTCTGAGTCAAGACTTTGAAAAGTTCCATGTTTATTTAAATGATATGTCTAAATACACCATTTTCTCCCAAAGTCTTGCAAGTGCAACTCTGAACCATTATGATGTTATGGTAAACAATCCTTTAAAAAGTTAACATAATTCTTAATGAGTAACTACTTAATTTCAATCTGAAATTGAAAGATCAGTGTGTAATGATGAGATGTGACATGAAATACTAACTTAACCCAAATGCTTTAAACCACAAGTTACGAGCCTGTTTTGTGTATGTGAGGAAAAGGAAGTGAAGACATTTGTTTAAAACTGTAGGGGGTAAAAGTAAAAAGTAGTCAGAAGAAAAAAGTACAGTACAAAAGTACAGTATAACTGAAAATGATTTTTACTTCATTGATATTATTTTTGCACTATCCTATTGTATATTATTGTAAACTAACATTCTTATTGTATATATTGTATTTCTTATTTCTTGTATGTATATCTCTGTCTCTCTTACTGCACTGAGCATGTGTATGACAAAAGAATTTCCCTCGGGATAAATAAAGTTCTTCTTATCTTCTTATCTTATCTTATTTCCCACTTCTGACTATGAGGCCAGGCCTTCTGGTTCAGCACTTCGTTTCTCTCCTTCTTGGTCAGATAGCCTCACACAGCCTGGAGGTGTGTTTGGGGTCATTGTCCTGTTGAAAAATAATTGATGATCCAACTAAACAAACAGGATGGAAACATGGAAACATGGAAACATGTCACTGCAGGATGCTGTGTAGCCATGCTGGTTCAGTGTACCTTCACTTTTGAATAAATCCCCAACAGTGTCACCAAAGCACCCCCAAACCATCACACCTCCTGCTCCATGCTTCAGGGTGGGAACCATGCATGTAGAGACCATCCGTTCACCTTTTCTGCGTCACACAAAGACACAGAAAAATCTCAAATTTAGACTCATCAGACCAAAGCACAGGTTTCCCTGGTCCAATGTCCCTGTGTTTCTTGCTCATTGCTTTTCCTTAGTCGTGGTTTCTTAGCAGCTGTTTGACCATAAAGGCCTGAGTCTCCTCTGAACAGTAGACCTAGAGATGTGTCTGCTACTGGAGCTCTGTGTGGCATTTATCTGGGCTTTGATCTGAGGCGCTTCTAGCTTGTGATTTCTGAGGCTGGTGACTCGGATGAATTTATCCTCAGCAGCAGAGGGGAGTCTTGGTCTTCCTTCCCTGGACCGGTCCTCGTGTGAGCCAGTTTTCTCGTACCTCTTGATGGTTTTTGTGACTGCACTTGGAGACACATTCAAAGTTTTAGCAATTTTCTTGACTGACTGACTTTCAGTTCTTAAAGTAATGATGAACTGTCATTTCTTTTTACTGAGCTGATTGGTTCTTGCCCTAATATCATTTCTAACAGTTGAAATAAAGCTCACGCGCATCACAGCTTCTGTCTGCATCTTGGGTCCTCCTTCACTACCAACACACGGCTTGCCCAGCTAACCATGACACTCTTGGCCTTCTTTCAATGAGCGTCATGATTTATTTACTTGAAATGGTTTTTACTTCACAGTTGTGCCTTGTCGGGGTTCATTGGTGGAATTTCTTGCCTTCTTAATGGGGTTGTGACCATCAGGTTGGTACACAGCTGACAGCTCTATTTCACTCTATTTCAACTCTATTTCACACAGCAGGGCACGCACACACTCTCTTAACTAGAGTACATAATAAAGATAAACATCAAATAGCAACCATAATAATAAACAAAAAACGCTGGGTTAGCGACCCAACACCATGACAAAAGGTTTGCAATACAGGGCCTGCTTTTTAAAAACTTTTACTTGACGCTCAGCTTGCAGCATTTATTGAAGAGATCCGTGGAACTGGAAGGGCTGCATCACATTGGAGGAGTGTGCCAAGTTTTGAGTTTTTGACCTTTCCAAGCATCTTAAAAACTCCTTCCTGATTCAAGGCAAATCGCCATGCCACCAGGGTGCACCATTTAATGAAAAGTCACAGTTTTTACACTAAGGCATCTTCAGTATCTGATATTTATTCTGACCACCTTTGAAGTGAATATAATCGACCTGGAGGAGAAGTACAACAAGTACATTTGCATAATGAATGAAACTAGCATCACTGGTGAACAATGTGATTCAAGGTTTGTTTCTTGGTCATTAATTTGCAAATAGCGATGACCATTGATCAACAACCACTGATCAATGACAATTGATCAATGGTCATAAAATAAGTGACAGGAGGGTTGCCATGATTTATCAGCGTACACTGTATTACTCTCTTTGTGCCGGGGACCCAATCCTTGGGGTGGACCAGTTTTTGACACAGGCCGTTTTGTGGTTTCTGTCTCAGCAGTTCTGATACTCTTGACTCATAAGGGTTAACTAAGGTTTTCACTTAGGCAGCAGCTGTCCTTCTCCCCTAGATCGCCTGGAGCTTTCTTTAGTTGCCTTCCGAGCGTGGACAAATGTCCCGCTGGGATAACCACATTTACTCAGGACCTTCTTCATATGATTTTCTTCTGCTTCCTTGGCCACTGTTTCTGTGAGGATGGTGTTTTGTTGCGTCCTGATGACACCTAGTTTGTGCTCCAGTGGATGATGAGAGCCAGTCTTTTAATACTGATCCATATGCATTGGTTTATGGTAGACGTCAGCTTTTGGAAATCTAACAGTCTAACTCAGCCTGTCATTTATAATATCCTCCCTGGTGAACTTGATGTGTTGGTCCCCTGAGTTAAAGTGATCAGTGAATTGTGGTACGTCCTGAGATTTGATTTTGACCCAGGTGTCATCCACATACCTGAACCAATGACTTGGTGGTGTTCCAGGGTATGATATCAAAGCTCTCTATTCCATTTCTTCCATGTACAAGTTGGCCACGATGGGTGAAACCAGGGAACCCATGGCACACCCATGTTTCTGTCTATAGCACTGACCCTTATATGTGAAATATGTGGAATCAAGATACAGTTTCAAGCGCAAACACACTTGGTCAGTGCTGAGAGTGGTCCTGTTGCTGAGGTTGGGGTCATCCTGTAATCTCTTACAAACTACCGCCACTATTTTAGTGACTGGAACACAAGTGAAGACAGATGTATTATGCCAGGGGCAGGGATGGCTCAGTAGGCTGCCCACTGCTTCACAGAGTGAATGGGTTAAATGCAGAGAGGAATTTCACTACGGGGATCAATAAAGCATACATTATTATTTTCATATGTTTCATCTACCCACATAATGACATCTCTCACTTTCTCAACAAAATCCAAAGTGTTCTGGATGTGGTGTTTAGAGCGGCCTACCAATGGGTTGAGAATCGAATGCAGAAATATTAATGACCAAGAAATTGACCTCATAGCCCATTGTTTGTCAGTGGTGCTACTGTCAGTCATTGTGCAAATGTACTGGTTATATGTTTGGGGAAACTTGCAGTCAGCTGGGCCTGAAGAAGTCACTTGGATGAGTGACGAAACGTTTCTTCCACCATTAACGCTACGTCCAGATGAACACAATCAACTTTTTGGGATTTCCTTAGCTGGATGATAGAGCATGCATCAAGATATTGCTGACATTACCATTCTGTGCTCCAAGTAGTATTATATTGTCCGTGAAGGTGGGAGAGATCAGTCTTTGAGTTACAATAATTTTGGGGTTTATGGTGAAACATCAAAATTTGTAATGCTACCAGGGTCACACCTTGGCGGATCTAGAAGGGTGGCATGGGGGGTATGTGCCACCCTAAAGCAATCCCTTGCCACCCCTAGTGGCACCCTAGTTTTGCATATGACAGTGTTGTTTATTAAAATAAGACAGCATGAATCAGAATCAGAATACTTTATTGATCCTTAGGGGAAATTATGTTGTTTACAGTGCTCCAGTACAAACAGTAACAAAAACAGACAATATATGATAAATATATCTGAATAAGAAAGAAGAGCATGTGTAAAAACGGTGTAGCTATTGCAGTATACACTGGTTGGGTGGATGAGTTGTACAGGGAGATGGCCACAGGCAGCAATGATTTCCTGTGTCGTTCAGTGGTGCTTTTTGCTTTGATTGCGGCTCAAAGAGTTGGCAGTTTGTCTTGTAATCGGAAGGTTGTCGGTTCGAGCCCCGGCTCCGACAGTCTCGGTCGTTGTGTCCTTGGGCAAGACACTTCACCCGTTGCCTACTGGTGGTGGTCAGAGGGCCCGGTGGCGCCCCCCAGTGTCCGGCAGCCTCGCCTCTGTCAGTGCGCCCCAGGGCAGCTGTGGCTACAATGTAGCTCACCATCACCAGTGTGTGGATGGGTGGATGACTGTAATGTAAAGCGCTTTGGGGTCCTTAGGGACTAGTAAAGCGCTGTATAAATACAGACCATTTACCATTTAAACACGTTGAGCCTAGTTACAGTTAACACTGAATATAAATTCTAAAACTCAAACTATTGCATAGTGTTTTGTTAGTGTTGTGTTTGTGTTGAAACAATGGTGCAGTCCAGAATGTAAAATCCTAAAACATCTCTTTCACATTTTTTTTCTTTTTCCACAGCTCACCCGTCTCTTTCATATACCCACTATATTCTGTTCTTTCAGTGTTCTTTCCCTTTTGATTTGACATGTTAGACTCTCTTCCATTTTGCCTTTGATCATGTCCCACTGTGTTTCTGCTCCATCATAATCACCAGGTGCCCTGATTCTGGTAATACTGATGATTTTGCCTGATACTATTGACCTTAAAAGGTGCAACCTGTCTCAATTCCAGGAAGGTCCCATCCAGAGTTTGAGGTGTAATAGTGAGTGAGATCCCCACTGCTTTATCTCTCTCCTCAGGCACTCTTCCCAGCTTTTCTCAGGGAATACCAAAATGTTCCCAAGCTAGCGGAAAGTTATAGTAAACATTCATATACAGATGCTATTAATCATTGAAACAATCTTAAACAAATAAAAGTTTCACTTCATGAATTTTTTTCCAAGTTCAAGGATTTAATCCTGCCCTCAAACTCAATCAGAACAAGCACACACAGGATGTGGCACAATACAATACAATACAACTTTATTTATATAGCACATTTGAGACCAAAGGTACACATAAGTGCTTCACAACAAGGTTAAAACATAAGAGATATAAAACCATAACAGAGTCCAAATAAACTAACAATGGAGAAACGCTACAGATAAAGTAAGAAATAAAACATCTGAGCGTTTGTCACTGAGTATTTGTAAATATAAGGAGGGAGTATTTATACCGTGGTGCATCAATAGAAGCTAAATAGCAAAGGGATAAAATATAAGGAATGAGCACTAAGTAACCAAAAACGCTCGGTCAAACAGGTAAGTTTTAAACTATACTTTAAATGAATGGATGGAATCAGAGGCCTCACCCTCCACCACAAAGGATCTACTGCCAAGCTACCAATGCACCAAAGGACACCTCAGATGCTGTGTGTCTATGTCTTGATCAGTGCTTACAAAATAGTAATACTGGATTTTTTATGTTTTGCCAGTGTATAACCCATCACCATCTAGTGTCTAAATTGCCTAGATACCCAGACTGTCCTCCAAATAACTATAAGAAAATTTGATGTTATTTAATATGTACCTTCTTATTTGTAGTATAATTAGATAGAAGATCAGGTTAGTCTTCCTTAAGCAGCAATGAAAAACAGAATGATTAGGACGCATTAGAGACTAAATCTGTGAAATTGAAACAATGTTTCTTTTCAAGTGGGGCCCAGTGGAGCCTGTAGATGATGCTTAGACTCTACGTTGGAAGGAATTCTTACTCCGATTACAAAAAAACCAAACTACATTTTAATGCCATCCGTTTATTTTCTTCCCTAGGCACATCTCATCTCTGCAAAGCAAACAAATTGCATGCATTAGGAAATTAGTCTAATTGCAGTGTTTCAGTGGCTCCTCACAAAGGGCCAATGAGCACAGTAGTACAATAGTTTATTGAAGAATATTTTGGCTCTGAGCAGAAAATGTATATCACCCTGGATCATGTAGGATATTTTGCATTAATTGATACTAAGAATTTGAAAAATGTAAATGAAATATATTGATATCAATTAATGCAGACATCATAATGAATTTTATTTAATAAGCAAAGATTTTAACCAGCAGCCGAGCTATTTAATTACTTAAAATTTAATTATTCTAACTTGAAACTGCTGATCAAGGCTATGAGAATTAGAGGAATGGTTGGGGCATTTTCTTGAAAAAGAAATATATTACCCTATTTAGCAAAAGAAGTTTCTTGCTACACAATACAAACTGTAAACATTTATATATGAATTCAGGACAGTGGAATGCTAAGAGCTTCAAAGGGATGCAGGAGATGAATGATTTAAGTTTTTTTTTAGAACTCAGGTGTATTCTTAGCCACACCTGTAAAAGGATTTCAAATAAAATTTTAGACAGGAAAAAGCTGAGAAAACCTCCAAGTCAAAAACCTTTACATAAACACATAGACTCTACACTTTCAGCTTTGCATAAGTGAAACAGCAAAAGACAAACAAAAGGTAATTAATTCACTATTTCATTAAAAGTTACTATTAAAAATAAAACAAATAACATTTATCTGGAAAATAAGGTTTCAAAGCATAATAATGTTTTGAAGTAACCTGACATTGTGAATTTAGTGAGTCAATTTTATTTAAAGTTTTATCAGTTTACATGAAATAGTTTTTCATGTAAACGTTTTGTCTATTTCAGACATGTTCTTTAATTGAATATGGACATTTAGTCATACGGAAGACCATTTAAAAAGAGAGAGATGCAAGGATGGCTTCTGTATCTGCTGCAGGGCTTGTATACTGCTACCCTGATCTATAAAGAAAAACTGAACCTGTGCTCAAATCAAACCGTAATGCAGCCAAATGAAGAATTATTGTGTAAAAAGATTTTCAGTGTTATTGATCTTCTTTGTTCTTCCTTATGTTATATTCTTTCATTGATCTGATGGAGACCATTTATAACAGTTTTACAAAATAAAATTAGAATACAAGAAAAATAAAATCTATCCTTGTAGAAATCAAGCAGTTTAAAAAATCTTATATACAGAACGACTGTAGCACAACTTACCGCTGTACCATGAACAGTATTTCATCTGTATGATCACGTTTCTGATTTCAGAGCATGGTCAACAAATCGTAAGCTTTGCATAACACAAACACATCTCTTTACATGACTCAGAGGAAAAAGTAAATTGTAACTGTGACACACTAAGGCTGAAACATCCTTAAAAATGATGTACTCGTACACTACTGCTCACTACACTCTTTGTAAATCATTTGGATTGTGACTTTACTTTGGACTGTAAATGGTATGACTGTAAACGCCATAGCAGGTTATTATTATTTTTATACTTTAAATAAATTGGTACTACTGGTCTGTTAAAATATAATTTGTCAAAATGAAGTGTTTCGCAAAATCAGACCTAAAAGCAGCAGCAAAGATGAATTTTTTCATGAGATTAAAGAAAATTAAAACAAATCCCGCACGTAAATTTTTAATTGATCATCTGTACATGAAGCTCTTGCAATAAGCAGTCACAGTCGCATATCAGATTAGGACAGAAAAATACAGCAATTCAATGCTTAGTCTCTGAGGGCAACAAAGAAAAATCTGATGATAGCATTATGTGATATTATTGAATTTCATAATGCGTTGTGTTCGTGACCTGCCCATGCTGTGTGCAGGAGGGGCTGCTGACGTGAACAGAGAGCGGGAGGGTCGGGCTGAAATCACAATAAAAGGTGGCTGGAGTCCGCTCTTCATCCAGTGCTGCACACGCCAGGAAACTTGTGCTGCTGACTGCAACGTGAACCAGACTGAAGGAAGTCACATCAAAGGTAGGTCACAGTTTTTGTAGTCTTTAAAGAGATGGTATCAAATAGTTTTGTTGTCGTGTTAATATTTTCTTTTTTGTCTTTCTTAGATGCAGAGGTGCTTTGGGATATTTTGCATGTCGCTCATCTTTTGTGCAACTCTTTCCGAGACCATCGGGCTAGTTGTTGCGGTAAGCAGTTCAAAATTCAGTACAAGTTCAATGTTTTCCTCTTACTTAGATTTAGGTGCCAAGAATCAATGTACCAATAGGTATAAAGACAACAGAGACTATAGAATAGAAAAATACCAAAATTATATTAAAAAACATTTATAAATTGTTAAGCAGCTGATCACCAAAATACAATGTGTACATGTAAGGATATTAGTAGCATAAAGTTCAAATACGACAAGAACTAAAATGTTTAAAGTACAAAAGTTCAAATCTTCAAGTGAATAAAGACAAAACAAATTTCATAGACTCACAATGAAACTATACAGACCAAAGCATGACCAAAACCAAAACCTGAAACCAACATTAGGATCCCAGCTACAGAAGCCAAGAGTTAGAATCCACATGTAAGAAAACCACGAGAAAAGACAAATTCAGAAATTAACTAAGAATGTAAAACAGCGTGCCTACAGACAATGACAATAAGGTAGTTTTACATTTAAGAAAATGCTTTTAGATTTACATTTCAGACGCATCAAGAAATCATTCAAACTGCCTCTGTGTCCTTTAGCTGCTTAGTATGTCCATCTTTATCTGCAGGCAAAAGAAAAACGTGGCTGGACTCTGAACAGCGCTGGCTACTTGTTAGGGCCCCGTAAGTCTACACACACACACACACACACACACGCATGCACGCAAGCTTACATGCACGCTACAGCGCATATTGTTTTGTTGTTGTGTCGGTAACATTGCTTTCAAAAGTCACAGTAATAGTATTTGAATCAGTGTCTTCACTGTTTCAGTTAGTTTAGTGTTATTTAAAGACCCTTATTATCGTGAGTGAATGTTGGGTATCCAGTTTTGTGTATCAAGGTGTACTATCTTACCGGATGGAGTTTGAGTCATTCCAGGGCAGGAACCCTGAAGAATTTTGTCCCTTCCTATGTGTGTGTGTGTGTGTGTGTGTGTGTGTGTGTGTGTGTGCTCTGACCTAACCCTATGAAATGAGAGCACAGCCCCATCAGAGACAGTATTTT
>VUQR01031242.1:0-11693 GCA_015108515.1 Hemichromis elongatus | reverse complement strand
TTTACTAAAACGAAAACAAAAAATCTGTTATCAAAAATACCTGTATACATGTGAACGTAGCCCAAGACAGCTGGTAATGCAAGTCTGAAGGCTAGACCGTCCAAATTCACCAGCCGCTCACTTCCGCCCTACCCCACCTCATGAGGACCTGGTCGCCGTAGATCCCATGAGGATGCAACCCCTGAATTTAGACACCCCTTGTGTCTGTAAGTCCAGTCGGTGTTTCCTGTTTTACTTTGAAGGTCTGTGTCTTATGTTAATGTGTCTTCTTTTTCTTCCTTCGTCTTGTTAGGCCTGATTTGTCCCAACTGTGTTTCCCTCCTGTCTCCCATTCCCTGATTGCTCCCTCTGTTTATTTTAGCCCTGTGTTTTCCTTTGTCTATGTCACAATCTCCCTTATCCTATGATGTGTGTTGCACTTTGGGGCCTCCATAATACCTGCCTGCACACAGCCCTTCACATGACACCTATTGCTTTACTTCCTGCCTTTGTCTTTCCCACCTCCAGTTTACTGATACTTGTCTTATACTTCTTACTGGTCAGACTGTCTTTTCCCATTAAAGTCAAGCTTTCAAGCACCTTTGGATTTTGTTCTTTTCCTTTCCCCTTTCTGTCCTTAGGTAAGGGATTTATAGTTTGCTCTTGCTGCCTTGTACATCCTGAATTTGGGTTTGTTAAATAAATGCTTCTATACCATTAACAACAGTCAATATTGTATGTTACATTTCATAAAGAATTACTGGAATACAGAAAAAAGGGGATTACTGCTTTCTGGAGATGCTTCAACTAGCTGATAGGCTCCCTCAATAATGAGCCTCATACATGAGATGTGACATGTATTTCCTTTTCTGCAACAGAAGTATGCAATACTATAAACTATATAAACTATTCTTAAATTTTCAACTTCATAATTTTAGTCTTGGATTGTCTAGCTTTGCTGATTCACAGATCAGAATAATCCTTATTTATGCTATAATAGGCCCTGGTAAAGCCCCTCAGTTCATCTACTGTCATCTTCTCATAGTAAGAGGGTTATGACAGAAAATAGGGGAAAGCATAATTCGTGCACTTTCCATCTTTACACTGACAGGATGAAGGAAGAACCTGCTGTGAAAGGGGGAAAAACAGAGCTGCGAGTGATGAAATGTTTAGGAATTTTTATACGGACATTTTTAACATGTGTAACAGAAAAAGCCGAGCATATGTTCTTCAGCTACAGGCTTAGGCTGATGTCACAATAATCAAACACTGACAACATCAAAAACACAAGAGGTGTGTGCGTGTCTCATTTAAGGGAATATTTAACCCAAGACATTATCAGTGTTGTGATCAAACATTAACCACTGAGTGTCATTACGGAAACAGGGATTTGTAATGATTTTAAAGGCACAAAGACTGACAATAGATTTTGTAAAGGAGGACTTGTAAATGATGAATATGTTTCATTTGTGTGTGGAGGAAAGATATTTGCTGAAGAAGATTTGGAGCTATTTATGTTTTTGTTTTAAGAATTTCTGTATGAATTCGCTCATCAAAGATGAAAGATTTTTGTTTATTCAGAATGTAGCATTGGCCAGCAAGGCTAAAAGCCATGAAATATTATCTAGTGGGTCTTCAGTTAACCTTAAAGAAGGTCAGACATTAAATGCTCCCAAACTACTCTTTTGGAATCATTCAAAAAATTGGTTTGGATGGCCTATTCCTCGAACCATCAGATGAAGTATACTTCATCAGCGTTTAAAACCATAAAGGCTTAAAAATGAACAAAGAGCACAACTTGTTATCCCCGGATAACGAGATTAAGTTTTGATCCCGGGTTTAGAAGCTGAAGCGACAGCTGCTAACTCGTCTGTTAAGACTCTTCTGAGGTACATTCATATTTTTTACACGTGATTAATGTCAGTCACCTTGACAGCTGTGTGTTTCTGCTCTCTCCTTTGCTTCCCTCTGTGTTTTGTCACTAGAAAAACCTTCATTCCTGGTCATCTATTATTGATCAGCTTTAGCAGTTAATTATAAATGACTGTGTCCCTTTGAGATCACTAATGAATCCTGCTTCACATGACGTATTCCCACTGGCTAACATATTTTTCTACCTTCCCAACCAGAGATAGAAAGGCCATGTTAAAATCTTTTACAACACATGCATCGCAGTGGAAGAAATACCAATTTATTACCAAGGTTGCAATTTTGAGAAAAAAGAAAACTTACTGTTAAAAACAGCTAAATTAATGTTGATGCTGTTCACCCATAGATGACCAACATTAAGAGTTTCTGAACTGAAAATAACACCCAGATTAAGGACATGTTGAGTTATACTTTTCATTTGCACTGAATTTCCATCACCAAATCAGCTCATAGAGTACTCTTAATGCATCACTGTAATAAACATGGAAACTTTCAAACTTCCCTCATTTGAACAAGCTTTTTATCGCCCACCTTTGGGACATTGCAGCATCATCCTGACAGAATTGGAAGAGCAGCTGGGTTCTTTAAGAACCATGCTCTGCTGTTTTCTAAGTCCTTTTAAATTCGTCTTCAAATATTTCCCCCCCGACTTCATAATGTTTTCTATCAAGGTCAAGGAAAAGTAATTAAGGAAAAAAAAAAAGTTACCAGCACCTGTTTAAATACAGCCATCGCATTTTTCTTGACCCCTCCCCCCTTCTCTGTAGTTGTCTATATCCTTGTTGCTCATCATGTAATCAACCACCTGCTGCATATATATATGACCTGTCATCCCCTGCTTAGCAAATTATCAGTCAGCCTGCTGTGGTGGACAGCACTGAGGCTGTTCTCTTCTATTTTTTTTTCTTGTTAAACTCTTCAACGAACTCATTACTCCCTTTCTTTGTGCTGCAGACCTCTAGAAAGTGTCAGCTAGCATCCTCTGATTGTCAGCAACCTGTATCTTTAGCTTCTTTTTCCCGCCTGCCACGCTCCACCAATAACAACAGTGTCTGCCTCTCATCTCATCTTCATCCTTCTCTCTCACTTTTGGACACTGAACTTGGAAGGAAACAAACGTTGATTATTTTCTTACAGAATAGTTCAGTGGTTTGAATTTAAGTCACCAGTTTACATTCTTTCTCATTACCCACACTGTATATGGATGCAACACTTCCTACACTGACTGCAAATATTTTCAATGTATCAAAATCACTGGGATATGGGATGTTGGGATGTTTTATCTTGGAAAGTTTTCACAGTAGCCAGTGTTCAAATGAAAGCTGATTTTCAAAGGCCATTTTGCTCTAACTCTTTACTCTTTCAAAGCCTATCAGGGGTAACCTTTGGTTCTTTCTTCTAAACTGTCATATTTCAGGTCTGCTTCAAAAACAAAAAGACTGTGTACATCAGAAGTTAGTGAGGGTGGTTTGTGCTTATACAGCTTACTAGGGCTACCTTTGGAAAAATGCAGAACCTATTCTAATATATGTCAAACCATGTTTTTATTTGTTTCAAACTTAACACTTGCTGCAAAGATTTCAAAACAAGAGCTTAAACAGTGGTAGACTGTATATAGAAGATTGATGTAGCTCAAAATTGAAGCCAGTGGGAAAGTGCCTTTAACCTTTTTGTTTTGTTTTGTTTTGTTTTTTGTTTTTTGTGTTGTCCTCAGGCAAGAAAGTCCATTTTTGGTTTTTACAATATTTCTCATTATTTGATGGTCTATTTAGTTTTTTTAAAAATGTAATGACACAAGAGTCTCACACCCGTCTTTTAATCCTGCGTGTGTTTGTACACTATTATATTTAACCACTAGCATTTATTAAACTCTGGCTTTCTCTCCTATAGTTTGCCCTTTGTTCTGTCTCTCCTTGCTCTCTACTGTTTTCCCTATCACCAACTTTCTTCTCTTTAAAAGGGAGTTTTTCCTTCCCACTATCACCAAATGTTTGCTCATAGATTGTATGATTGTTGGGGGTTCTACTAGGGTCTTGGCTTCACAATATAAAGCACCTTGAGGTGACTGTTGTATGATTTGGTGCTATATAACCATAATTTATTCATCATCACTGCAACCTAAAAATAAAACTAATAATCTATGAACACTCTTAATTTATCTGAAACTGATAGATATTTAAATTCACCTAACCTTTGTATAAGCTAAAAGGCAGACAAAAAAGTACTCCGAACTTAATGTTTTATTCTGTGCAAATGAACAGTTTGGGAATTATAACTGAAAGAATGCAAATTTCTACCTCTGTCTTGTGAGCTCTCTGTTTATGCCTCACATCCCGTCAGGTCACCATGGAAACACATCATGCAAGTTTTATGTTGCTAAATAAAAATAAAAAAAACAGTTTATTTTGCACTAAAGTAGACTACACTTTATTTATTTTTTTATTTAAGAAATAAATAAAGTGTAGGCTATAGCAGTCCTTGGGTCAATACTGTGAAAAGATGCATACAAATGATTACTGGTGATTCAGAAAAGGAGGATGAAAAGCCAAGCTGTAGGGTCATGTTGTTTCATATGATGTGCCTGTTTATCCCAATGTTCTCATTGTAGATGTAAACTTAAGCAGTAAAACAATGGCTTACAAGAATCCTTTAAAACATGAGGCCATGGTCTCTGGAAGACAATAATGTATAAATTTGTAGCCTGACAGTATCCGGTATATATACAGAGTTGGTCATTTGGATAAACTGGACCTATAAACAGCCCAAAAAAATAGATCTATGTGCATTCTGTAAAGCTTGAAGTCCCATGGGAAAACAATGATACTTCAATTAATTAATTAATTGCCAGGTTACCTGTTGCCATGTTTTGTTAGTTACTAAAGTTTAAAGAGGCCACACTTTGTACGATGTATCCTCTGGACAGAGGAAAGAAGACAAGGAGATGTAATGCAAGCCACTCTTTAAAGGAAAAAAGCTGGCAAAGAAAAAGTGAGATAGTCTGAAGAAAGCAGCCAGGAGTCCTGGGAGGCTTAGCATACAGCAAAATAAGAGGTGAAAAGGCTTATAATGAGTTATGTGAGGCTGGACACTAAGGAAGAAGAAAAGATGTGTCGATGGGGTAGGCAGAGAAATCGAGCTTGAAACGATGTGCAACTGATTAATGTTAGACAGAAATCAAAATGTACTAATGAATGAAGAGAGAGTGCTGAGGAGGTGGAACGAGTACTTTTACTTCGAGAAGCTCATGAAAGTGACAGACGAGGACAAATAAAGTGAAAGTTAGTGAATAGGAAGTGCAGAGTATCAGTTAGTTAAGGTGTGAGTGAGACTACATCAGGGATCAGCTTTGAGTCCCTTCTCGTTTGTAGCTATGACAGAAAAGCTGACAGGTCTTTTCTTGTTTTGTCTTTTTTATTATTTATTAAGGAAATGACTTTTAGATGTGGTTCACCTGCTGTGGATCGTTGTTGTATGCCTTCCATGTATTTATGTCGTCCACTTGTTCCTTCCACCTGTTCGTTTCTTGAACTTTATTCCAAGAAGCACTGCACACAGATATGTCATGTTTGCAGTTAATAAGTCTTCACCATATTCTTTACAAAACTGCAATTAACAATGTGTTTTTATGACAGGCTGATAGTAAAAAAAAAAAAAGAAGTGCTTATTATTATATAAAATTAACATCAAAAAGCTGATTCTAACTTTTCAGATTAAAAAAATGTAAAAATGTTTGGTTATTCTCCACAAGAACGGGGAAAAACACATGAAAATCACCAATAAAGTTAAAGTTTGCTTGTTGGGCAGTTTTTTGAAAAAAGAGAATTTCCAGCTCTTTCTGCCGTTCTGATATGTAAAAGTAGTTATTTACGTTGTATTTCATAAGCGTTAGAGGATGACACATAGTAGATTGGGATCCTTGTGGTTTGATTTTGCATCATGGCTACCACCTCAGGGCTTCAGTAGTGTGGAAATTGTGCTGTCTAACTCAATATAGAAGAGTGAACAGAAAGCGGAGCACTGGTTTCTTTCAGCTATCTTCCCCCCTTTATAAGGTATTTACTATACATAAAGCCACATAAATAAGCCAATGCAGTATTTGTAGTTTTGTTTCTAATATTTCAAAAGTCATTTGGTAAAACAATGTGGTGTAAGCGGTGGAGGTAGGATTATAAAACAAAATATAAGCATTTACTAAACTAACAGAACTCCATAATGACAACACACAACAACATATATGTCTTCATCAGGGAGTTAAATTTTCCTGGAAACAAAAGCTGTTTTCAAGCAGTGTTCTACCGATTTTAAAACTCCACCTGGGGAAAGGAGGTGGAGGTTGGTTGAGGAATATTTCACAAGTGATGCTTTTCTAAAAGGAATCCTCAAATTTGGAAAAAATATAAAAATCTAAGCAAATGTCTGTATATAAAGAGATTGATTATAAAATAATACGATGGCCTGAAAGAACAAACAAGCTTTATTTTTTGTTTTTTTTTTGTCTTGTGAAGTCATCCCCTCTGTGTTCAGTGTTACTTCCTACTTTATTTTGTCCCCTATTTCCTGTGTCACGCTTTAAAGTTTACGTCATACCAGTAATTGTTTTGATTACTTTCAGCTAAGTCTTGTTGCCCACCTGTGTCTAATTCCCGTGATTAAGCCTACTTCATTCATAAGTATTTAAGCTGTGGCTATCTTTGAGTGAATTCTAGCTGTTATGGGGTGCCAATTTTGATGCACTTAAAAGTATGAATGTGACGTTAATTCGGTCAAGATTAGATTATGGGTGTGTGGTATATGGGTCAGCTGCTAAAACTTGTTTAAAGCAGCTTTTAAAAAGTAGATATAGATGTACATATACCATTGTCAAAATCTGAAGGGGAAAGCATAGTTTGGACACAAAGTAAGAACTTCTGGCAAATGACATGAGATAATGAAACAACAGGGAGGCATCTATATAGGGTACAAAACACAATACACGTTAAGAGGCGGAGTGGATTTAAAAGGCAGGAGGAGGTAATCATAAGCAGAATACAAACAGGTCGTTGTTTTCTGAATGGTACTCTTTTTAGGATGGGGAAACATCCGACTAGGTTGTGTGATTGGTAATGTTATGGAGATGGTTGAGCATGTACTTATTGGCTGTAGGAAGTATGCAAGTCACAGGAGGGTGATGAGGGTTGAAATAAGTGGTGGAATGGAACTTACGTTTGGGAGAGTGGTTAATCAGTTAAGTCATGGTGAAGGGAAAGGGGTGGCTTTTCCTTTTTTGAGAAATACTGGTCTCATGAGGAGGATCTGAGGACTCGGGAGTGAAGGAAGAATAAGAGCCAGGAGGTGGCAGTAGTGCAACTTTTTTTGGTGCAGGCTGCCGTTAAACACGAAGAAGATGGAGTGAATACTACACAATGACTGTAGAAAACAGTCATTGATTCTACATAATACTTATATTTATATAAACCCCTAATTGAGTATCTAATTACCTTGCAGTTTTTTGTGTGTGTCTGTTTTAGAGTCTGGCTTCTTCTGTCTGTAGATTTTCCTATTAAAATCTATTAAAAGGGTTTGCCTTTTATTAATCATTATGAAGCTGCATTTAGGTACTCTTCCTACAGTTTTGACAAGTTGGGCCTAAGAGCTCAAACCAGCATGTTTCAAGTGGTGCAGCTTTTACTCTGGAGGGAAAGTCTGCATATGTCTTTGTGACCAGTTTCACCTACCAGTGACCTCCAGGAAGTTTTAAATTCCTTTTATAAATCATGAATTGTGTTGATGTGGCTAGAAACACAGTTTAAATAATTTTAGAAAGGTTGAAATTTGGTCACATTATTATGTTTGCATTGCTAAAACAACACGATACTGTGTAGATGAAGTAAAGAAGTGTTCTGTTTTTTTTGTTCAGTAGTTCTTTCAGAGAATAGTGCGTTGAAATTTTGATTTAGCATTTCATTTAACCTCGTGTCTTCAGCTGAAAGCCCAACACCAGGATTTAATTTGATCTTCATTAGTACCCATTAAATTCTCTTCTCTGATGAAAACTCATGATTGGAGCGGTGCAAACTGAAGTCAGGAGAGTTTAACATAAATTTTAACTTTAATACATTTGCAGCCATGAAAAAGAAATTATGGCATGCAGAATAAGTATGTCTAAAAGGGCACTTCTCTCCTGCTGTTTCACTGCTTCTTCTTCTTCCTTTCCACCCTCCTCCACTCCCTCCTTCCTCACCCCCTCGGCTCCCTTGATCTCTCTTTAGTCTCTCTTTCCTTCATCCAGAGAGAATCATTAAAGCGCTCAGATATGATAGTTAGGATACATCAGAGGGAAGCTGTACCCCCACGTTGTGCTGCTTCACCTCCTCTTTTCAACTGATCCAGTGTCTTTTCTAATCTTATTAACATTTGACATTTACATTTCGTCTCTCTGCCCCATCACTGTGCTCTTACTCTGTGCAGCACCTCGCCATCTCACTTTCTGAAATTGGTAAGTGCAAGTCCAAGAATCTAACAAAAACCTAAAAAACTTTTAATCCCAGCATCAAGGTCTGCTTTCATTTTTACTGAGCTTTCATTTTCAGTGTTTGGCTGTTTTTGGTTGCATCATAAAATATTAAATTTTTCGAGTTTTGAGTTTGGAAAATATTTCACACTAACTTGGTTCACGATAAACTCACTGGCTACTTTTTTTTTAGGCATTTCTGTTCAGCTGCTTGTTAACATATGCACTCCTAGACAACTGTCTCTAGTGTTTACAGAAAATAGTCAGAAAAAGAGAAAATACCCAGTGAGCAGGAGTTTGTAGGAGAGTAGTCAGACTGCTTCAAACTAATAGTAAGGCAACAGTCTTGCAAGCAACCACCCGTTGCAACCGAGGCATGCAGTAAAGCATCTCTGATCCCACAACACATGAAACCAAAATGGATGGTGGAAAACAAAAAAAACCCCCCAAAAAACATTGCTTGGTGTGATGTGTCTTGATTTCTGCTGTTGATGTAATAGTCAGAATTTGATATTAACAAGATGAACACATGGATTCATCCTGCCTTATATCAGCTGTTCAGGCCAGGCGATGTTTTCTTGGCACTCGTTGGGCCAGTTAGCATTAGCGGCCCCGTGAGCTTCTGAGACCTTGATCACTGCAGCTGGCTTATATGATCCTCGCATTTAATTTAAAGCACTTTGAAATTCTGTTTTGAAAGATGCAACAAATATAAAGTATTATTATTATTACTAGCGGAACATCGTTTAAAAGCCACAGCCTGCCTGAGTATTTTTGCTGACCTTCCAGCAGGATAATAAGCCATGTCACAAAGCTCAGATCATTGGATCTCCATCTATTAGTGCACCTCTGGGATGAGATGTGTTGGAGAGAGGGATGCAGAGAAACCACAAGACATCATAGATGGGCAGCAGCTACTATGTCAGATTTTCTGAGGAATGTCTTTTAAATCTATGCGACAAAAGATTCAGGCAGTTCTGAAGGCAAAAGGGAATCCAATGGGTACTCGAAAGGTGCATCTAATCAAATATCTGAGTCCATGCCAGAAGGCATCCAAAGGGCATACTGTCATGTTTGTGACTGTGACTGTCATAATGCTATAATGGCCAGACTGATGAACCAAACTGGACATGCAGAGACTTAACTGAGTGAGCTTTATTCCAAAGGCAATGATCAAACAGGGGTTTATGACCAGACCAGAGAACCAGAATCATTTCAGTGTGAGAGGGATCACAGGAGCTCTGCCAGAGGAGAGAACTGGAGTTAATTAACTGCCCACAATGTGCATAATGATGGTTGGTGCAAATAGAAGTAAGGCAGCTCGAGTTATCACTAGATTCACTGCAAAAATTTAAAATCTTACCAGATATATTTGTCTAATTTCTAGTCGAAATATCTCATCACACTTAAAATAAAACACAATCAGCTACAAAGTAACATTTCAGTGAGATATATGAACTTGTTTTTAGACAGTCCATCTTGGAGAATTTTCACTTGTTCCACTGGCAGATTTTTTTTCACTTATTTCAAGCAAAGATATTTTGTATTATGGGGGAAAAAATCTGCCAATGGAACAATGGGTTAACTAACAAGTGTCCCAAATGTTATCTCCAAAACACCCCTTTCAAAATATAAAAATGTTTTCTAGCCCAAAACTCTCCTAGTCACCTAATCTGCCTGATAAGTAGGATTTACATGAGTAAACAGCATCATAAATATGCTGAGGAATTACAGGTTAATGACTTATGACAAGTATTTGGAAGCAGCACAGAGAAATTCCACTGGCAGTTTACCGCCCTGCCCGTTGGCCTTGACAAGACTTTGATACATGCTGTGAGGTATACAAATGCAAATGATAGCAGCATTGGGGGCCACCACCACTGTAACTTTTTATTACCGTTTCTGAAAATGTACTGACTATATTTTAAGCTCTCTGCTATAAATAAATAAGTTATTTATTAACTGATAAATTGAAACTTGAACAGTTTTAATCTTATGTTGGAGTTTCCTCTTTCCTACTGTGTTGTCAGCCTGTTTTCATCCCTGAGGCATCAGTTAGTGCCATTTTCTCAAACGGTTGGTGCGGCTCAAGTTGTTCTTTAGTGTCTGTACCTTGACACACTGGGATATGATATTATGAAAGTGATAGGTGTTTTCCACCTTGTCAATGAGCAGTTTTACTGTTGTGTTTTAACCAAAACTATGAGCTTAGGGTGCCCGTAGGTCCGGAGGTAGAGCAAGTCATTTTGGAATTAAAAGACTGGGGGTTCGATCCCTGGCTCCTCCATTCTGCATGCCAAATATCCTTGGAAGATACGAACCCCAAGTTGCTCTCTGATGTATGTGATTGGGTATGCAACCTACACAGAGATGTTGACTGGTTGAAGCTCACCAAAAACAAGAAGAAACCCACAAACATCAGTACAGATGATGGCTGTGCTTGGAAGTTTTCATTATTAGGGCCCGAGCACTGAGAGTGCGAAGGCCCTATTGTATCTGCTCCATTTATTATTATTATTATTTTTAACATTTGTTTTTCTTTACAAGACTTCTTTTGTATATTACAACATTTGTGCTGTCTGCAGCAGTGTCTGACTTAAAGGACCAAATGCGAATAAGATTAGCCGAAAAAAAAGAAGGGTGTATTACGTCTCCATATTAATAGATAGGGACTAGAAAGAGAGAGCATATTTTCTCCTGTATTGGCTTCCCTTCATTGGCTCCCTGTTAAATCCAGAATTGAATTCAAATTCCTGCTCCTCACATACAAGGTCTTAAATAATCAGGCCCCATCTTATCTTAATGACCTTGTGGTACCATATCACCCTATTAGAGCACTTCGCTCTTGCACTGCAGGCTTACTTGTTGTTCCTAGAGTATTTAAAAATAGAATGGGAGGGAGAGCCTTCAGTTTTCAAGTCCCTCTTCTATGGAACCAGCTTCCAGTTTGGATTCGGGAGACAGACACTATCTCTACTTTTAAGATTAGGCTTAAAACTTTCATTTTGCCAAATCATACAGGTGACCCTGAATCCTCCCTTAGTTATGCTGCAATAGACGTAGGCTGCTGGGGGATTCCCATGATGCATTGAGTTTTTCCTTTCCAGTCACCTTTCTCACTCACTGTGTTAACAGACCTCTCTGCATTGAATTGTACCTGCTACTAATCTCTGTCTCTCTTCCACAGCATGTCTTTATCCTGTTCTTTTCTTCTTCACCCCAACCGGTCGCAGCAGATGGCCGCCCCTCCCTGAGCCTGGTTCTGCCGGAGGTTTCTTCCTGTTAAAAGGGAGTT
>VUQR01031241.1:0-12706 GCA_015108515.1 Hemichromis elongatus | reverse complement strand
AGAATCAGAATAAGAATACTTTATTGATCCCCAGGGGAAATTATTTAAGTTACAGTGCTCCAGACATTAAACAAGACAGACAATACACTAAAGAATCATCAAGCTGGATGACCTGGACAGAAGAGTGAAAGCAAACCAACCTACACGTCTCACTCATTTATGGGAGCTTCAACAACAGATATGGGAAGAGCTTTCTGAAAAATATTTGATTTCTATTGTAGAAAGAATGCCACAGGTGTGTTCAGCTGGTATATCTTTCAAAGGTGGCTACTTTGATGAGTCAAAAGTTTAGAAGACATTTTGATCTATCAGTTGATTCCATTTTGTGTGTGTATACAAGTACAATTACAAAAGGCAAGGCAAGGGAAGTACAAAATAATATATCTATTCTGCCTCCTCCCAGTACATCCTTACATCCTTAAACAAACATAAATAAATATGCTTAGTAGAGAAACAAGCTCAAAATTACCTGTTGAAAATCTTAATTTGCCTCATTGATAACTCATTCTTTTTGAAAGACTGCTGAAAAAAACTGGAACTAATTACAAATCTGCTGAATCGTTTTCATGTTCACACTCACATTATATTTTGGGAACTCCTCACGATCCATTGATTTGAGCAAGAAAATCTCCCCTGTGTTTCTGTCCAGACTGAACACTCCAGTTGGATACGTAGTAACTCCTTCTCCTTCCATGGCGTAGAACACATCCCGGTAGGTCGACGAATCTGACACCAGCTGCAGAACCCAAATAAAACAATAAATATTGAAGAAAAAAGAAGAAGAAGAAGAATTTGCATAAATTATATGAAGTCAACATTCAATTTACCTTTCCAATGAATTTTGGATATGGTCCTATGTAATTCTCCAGCACGTTGAAGTTCGGAGGGGCCCAGCGTCTTTTAGAGCGACTCAGGAAGCCTGGGCCTCGTTGCTGTGACATTCCAACAAGTCAGGATATGTTAGAAAAAACACGCACTGAGCCTTCGGAGCTGTATAAACGCCTCACAATATGCAGTCGCCTTACATGTTTTTTCGGCATTGTACTGCGTACAAGGTGAACTTCCATCTTACTTTCCGGTGCACTATTGTCCTGAGCGCACACAGAAAATGTCCGTCCTCTTTCTGCCACTGAGACAGACGTTAAAGCTACCACTGCTCCATTACTTTCTACTGTAAAACTCGGGTCCTTCACAGTTAACAGTTTGGCATCACAGCCGGAGGCTTCGACTGAAAAGCGAGAAAGGGAAAGTTAAAAAAAAACAAGAGCCATAAAACACAAAACAGGCGGCCCACAACACTTTTTCCCTCGGAAGGAATAAAAGACAGAGTAAGCAGAGCGGCACCTTTTGCTACTTGGTATCCAGGTGGGATTGTTTCAGGTACAATTACGTAGAAAGAGCTCGGGAGAGAGCACGACTCCACACGGGACAGCATCTGAAGGTGAAAGTGAGTCTCAAACTGGCTTGTCACGTTTAAATGTTGTTAATGATTCTGAGCCTTAAAATGTTTGCTTTAGCATTAACAGAAGTGCAGAAAGTAAGCTTTAAGAGAAATGTCTTGTAGGCGAGATGACTGCAACCCTTTAATTGTAATGTAATTGTTTTTGCAATTACAGCTAACAGAAGTAGTTGTTAACACATCGACATAAAGAAACAGCTTTATCAACAGCAATTAGCAATATTTTTTAAACTATCCAGCTCACAAAACTAATTAATTGATGACAAACACAAGGAGTTCCACTGGCTCATTACAGGTGCTAAGTCCTAAAACAACATGGGGTGAGTTGGAGCAAGAAAATCTGAAGAATTGAGTGAGACCGCATCAGAAAATATGCATCTTAATCATTTTATTGTACGCAGATTAACTCTTCAAAATCTTCATTTAGGTCAAAAAGCACTCCCCTCTAATTTTTTTCCCAGTATATCACAATTATAATTTAGTTAATATCCCTCTCACAACAATAATGCTTTTATCACACACTGTCTTGGAAAGCTGGAAAATTTGTAGTACAGGGAAATTCTAGTTATTTGCTAACCCACGGGAGAGTTTTAATACATTTTAATAAGGTTTTACAGTCCTCCCCATCTCAGTCATGCATACTTAAAACTAGTTATAGCAGTAAAGTTAGCATAGTTTTATCTATCTATCTATCTATCTATCTATCTATCTATCTATCTATCTATCTATCTATAGATAGATAGATAAATAGATAGACATATAGTTAATCTCCAGCAGGGGGAAACATTACTCTTTTACTGCCATTCACAGCTAAACACTATATTGCATTATTAATAATGCATGTTGCATTAATAAAGTCACCAGATCCCAAAAAAAGAAGTAAATGTGAGGCAAACACTTCATTTATTTGTTGGGTCGATGTGGGACATGTTGGCAATGCCAGCAGGTGGTCTGACATTTTAATGTTTAACTTGAAAAATAAAAAGGATAAAAATGTGCATGTTACCAGATTTGCATTTAGCATGTAAATGTCAAATAAATGATGATTGAATGCAACTTTTCCAACTTCCTTGCTAAGTTAGGGTAAAGTGAACTTTGTTATTGTGGTTTCATTCAATACTCTTTATACACTCCTGTATTTTCTTTTATTTCTCTTTTTTTTCTAGCAGCTTTCCTAACTGGGAACCATCATTGGACTTCAGTATGCAGTCACAGACCATCAGTTTACTTCTGTTTTTGGTCTCATCCTCCCCACATGCTGTGTAAACCAGTGTTCTGTGTTTCCCCTTTAATCTCCCAGTTTGGTGTCTTCTGGCTCCAACCCAGCTTTGTTTCATATTTTCTGTAAGCTCCAGTAGTAAAGCTGTGTTTTGTTTTTTGTTTATTTTAGTTCTGCTTCTGAGCCCTGCATTTGGGTCCACACAGTACAACATGGGACACTGCTGATAATGCAGTCCCACATGAAGAGTTATATCAGATCACCCTATGCATTTTGCATATAAATGCATAAATATAAAGCAATAGCAATAGTCTTATAACACTATGGCATGCTACAAGTGTAGGCACTTAAAGAAATACTGGTCAGTCTGCATGTTTGTTGATCCTTATCCCAGGTCTACACAGAGACCGACCCCTGCTTGCTCCTCCTCTCTTCACTGCAGCTCTACAGTGTAGGAGGAACACACTTGAGCTCCTCTCTGAACACCACAGGAATTTGATCTGAATGAAGCCTGGTGTGGGGGAGACTGTGTTACCACAGCGAAACACTCACTATCTCTATAAACTGTTGATAAAAGTGAAGCAGCAGAAACACTGGCCCTACGTCATTTAAAATACGTCTAGTTCGGAAATACTTTACTGGCTTGACCCTGTTTACAAAATCATTATGAAGGCAGGATATATGCCTGCAACAGGAAAGGTGAGAAAAATGTCAGGAAGACTTATGGTGGGAGTCATGGGCGTGGACATAATGAAAGTGGTTACAGCTTTAATGCTTTACCAGCAAATGCAAAACAGACACAGCAAAATACCATGCGATGTTATTCCCAAGACAAAAAAGTAAGTTAATTATTGTTGTACTCAGGCTTCTGTGTGTTTACAGAAGTTAAAGTCTAAGCAAGCCTGTGTGTAAGAAACCTATTGTACTTCTGGTTATTCAGCCAGCCTCACGATTTCTGACTACTTTTTCCCTACAGCATCCTGGTAAGATTAGTCATAACAGATGTTTTTTACATTCTATAAATAACCAAAGTTTTGCCTCTGATGAGTTGTGCATTTGGAGAAAGCCAAACTTTCTGTGAAACATTTTTGAGCCTCTTTTTTTGCACTTCACATTAAATTCACCCAGTGTCTTTTGTGTCATTAAAACATGACATCGTGCAGGAAGTTCTAGTCTGAACACATCAGTTGCGAAATGATGACGAAGAAATCTGCTTGTCCTTTTGCCAGGATTCCACCCAAATGCTGCAAGGCTCAGACCAGGTGTTCTGAGATGCAATGTTTTAAAGGTACTGAATGCTAGCCCTAAATGAACTGCTCACTTTGTGACAGTGACACACATGTCCCTGAGGTAAGAAAGTTTTTTGATCCACCTAAAGCAGCTGCCACACCTAGCTTTCACCACCCTTTGGATGAGTGCCAAAGCAAGCATTCACTTTGTGTGTAGGAGAGAAGCATTCAGGTGAAACAAGGTTCTTAGGAGGATTGATTCATTAATACCAGTGTAATCATTACTAACAACTACGTGTTTGGGAGTGTGTTCTTTGTCATTTAGGCTGGACAGACTGAAGAATGTGAAGTGTCATAATCAAAAATGTTCCTCAAAAACTGTCACATGTGTCTGCTTCAGACGGGCCTTTGTTCATAAGGACTGCTACATTAAACAGTTATTTGGTCAACATCTAAGATTGTACCTTTTTTAGCACTAGATTAGATCTCATTTTTTTCAGGAAACTTCCACATTCACAGAAACTGGGATTTTTATCTATTTTATTGTTTTGTAAAAACCTCGCAAAGCTTCATTTCAGATTTCAGTAACAAATCTCTGTTAATGTCAACGAGGTATGTCTCAGACTTTTTATGATCTTTATTGTCGTAAATCATATGACACAATCGAAACCATACGCTTCTGTGCTGTGTTTTTAAATGCTCACCAAGAAAGGTACTGCAAAAATTAAAAGAACAAAAGAAAGAAAGAAATATTCCCGGTTGCGTAATTCCAGTATTATTAGAGACCTGTCTAATTTCTTCGTTAATGCAAAATAAGTAATCACATTCCCCTGGGTACTGTCGCAACACGCCTTTGACCATTCAGGATAAACCTTGCATGTAGCCTAGCAACGCAAACTGTGAGGAGTGCCAACAGCTAGTCGAGCTGGGAACCCAGAAACCAGTGGTGCACTCTTTAGGAATTTCACGGGAACTGGTAAAGTTTTTCAGATAAGTGGGAAAGCACGTTAGCCAAAAGGAGTGTGATACATTTTTAGGTGCACAAAAAAAAAGAAAAGAAAAAAAATGTAGAATGGAAATGTAAAATTGCAGCTTTAGATGCTCAAAAAGTCTATAGTTTGGATTCAAATTGACCATTTTGGAGTCTTTCCCTCTTGTTTCGGTCTAGTTCATAAGCATTGTTTTTCATAACAAACAATGGGCTGCTCGGATATATTACAGGCCAGAACAAAATGGACATACGACTCCACCTTTCCCCGTCTGCTATCAGCAGTCATGAGTAACTAGACTGGGGGTGGAGGGGCAGCGGAGCGGGGGGGGGAAGAACCGCCCAGCGCTGTAAAACTTCTTCCTACCCCTCTGGACGGTCAAAGTGTAAACGCAGTTAACAATAGGCTACAGATGCAGTCAAACTGAAGACGAAGAAGAATTACTCGAGGATTGACAAGACTTAGTTTTATTCCTAGACGCGATGGGATTACTACTGAAAAGCAGCGTTTTTATTCTCCTGGCGTTCTTTCAAGCTGTAAGTAACACATTCAGTATGTACTGCTGCGCGTTTAGTGTCGAATGTAGAAAAGTGGATCTGTACAGGTGTGGCTCTGCCTTGGTATCTGTGGCTGGGTGTCTATGTGAGCCAAAGATGATATAATCTTTGGCATCTTCCCGTTTAAAAACAAAAAAAGAAAAGAAAAGGTAAAAAGTTTTCACCTCTTTCTATCGAAGGGCACAGGACAGTTCATTTGGTTCATTTCGCCATACGGGATGTGGGAGGAAAGTTTCGGGACAGAAACTCTTAATCGGGTCCACTAGTAAGGCAGACGTAACAGACACATTATTAGATACCCTGCTACATCTTAACACAGCGGGAATAATGTGCAGATTACAATATGCGTGATCACATCAGAAAGTCCTGTGTGTCCTCATGTTGTAACAGACTTTAAATTATAAAATGTAGATAGATAGATAGATAGATAGATAGATAGATAGATAGATAGATAGATAGATAGATAGATAGATAATACATGTATAATAATGCACCTTTTCCTCGCTCTTTGTTTACCTGCAGCTTGTGGCTGTGGGAGCAGAAGGAAATGGACGACTGCTGCACAGGCAGAAGAGAGAGTGGATTGCACCGCCCCGAAAGCTAATTGAGAACCGTGATTACAGGGGCCTTGATTTCATTGCTAAAGTGTGTATTTATATATAGATATATTTATCTTTGTATTTTCCACAGTCATATTAATATTTTTATGCTGACAAAGCAACAGTTTAATGCATTTGAATGTATTTTACTATTAGAAGCAAATCATTTTCATGTCCTTCAGCAGGCTTTACTTTTCACATACATACTTTTACCAAAAATATGTAAGAGTTGTTTCAGACACTGGCAGATTGCCATAGTCATAAGACACAGCATGCAATGACAGATACTGCTTTGTGCACTTTTTTTTTTTTTACACATCCCTGTTTATTGTTCTAAAGTGTTTTAATCTTCATAACTCACCTACTAATGTTAAGCAATTGCAGACTTTAACTATCTAAAGTGATTCAATATGCGCAAGGGGTCTCACCAGATTAAAGCAGTGTGAATGACAACCTTCAATGCTTATATTTATCAGGATTTAATCCATTTAGAATTATGCTTTAAAAATACAGCTTTTAGACTATGTTCAGTAAATATGTCTTCTTAAATTGTTAACTGAAAGTCTTGGCCTTCCAGATGGATTTATTCTGTTTGTGTATCCGAATTTCAGATTCGCTCTGATAAGGAGGAGTTTGCACAGATTCTCTACTCTATAACAGGGCCTGGTGCTGACCAGGACCCTATTGGTAGATTTCGTATTGACCCCAAAACCGGCTACGTGAGAGTCTATTCCATTCTGGATCGAGAGGAGATCGCCTTCTATCGTGTAAGAGTGGTTTCAAATCCTCTTTATAAAGAGCCATGAGCTGCAACGTGAATCCACTTTTAATAGCGTTTTGCTTTATAGTTAAAAGGTGTGGCAAGATTCACCAATGGGACCGAGGCTGAAAAGTACATTGACCTTAATATCACCGTTGAGGATGAGAACGACAACGCACCAGTCATTAAATTACAGCAAGTTGGATATGTTAATGAATCTAGTCAACGAGGTATGTCAAGATTTATTTTTGTGTTGTTGTTTTTTTTTCTTTTTATGGATCACAAAAACAGTGCTGTCTTTAATTTAATTCACCTGAATTGCCATTTTTCATTTACCTCTGTGATTTCCTAGGTGTTGTTGTCATGAAAATAATAGCTACTGATGCCGATGACGCGATGACAGAGAATGCCCAGCTCTCATACAGCATTGTTGAGCAGAGTAACACAGCTGGCTTGTTCTGGATCAACTCTAAAACTGGAGAGGTCATGGTTCAAAGTACCACACTGGATCGGGAGGTGAGCCCATTTACTGACCTTCTAGGTATTGTGAAAATCAGCTTGTGCCTCTAGAATTACTAAATGGAAAAGCTTGCAACTCACAAGACTGCACGTACATATTCTATTTTCCAACAAATTCATATGTGAAATTAAACTCTAAAATCCAATAATCATTTCTGACTTTTTTTTAGAAACAAGACACGTATAAGTTAACTATTAAAGTCTGTGATTTAAATGGAAACCCAAAAGGACTTGTAACAACTGGAGATGTCGAGATCAGACTTATTGATATAAATGACAACATTCCAACGCTGGAAAAAGAAATAGTAGGTTTTCCACGTTTACCGCATCTGGCCCTTCTATTCTTCTGTTAAGTTTTTTTTTTTTGTTTCCATAGTGGTCAACAGTAAGTATTTTTCAAAAACAATTGTTGTTCACGTGCATTTTTTTTTTTGCAGTACGAAGGGCGTATTGAAGAGAACACTGTCGGTGTGGAAGTTATGAGGATAAAAGCTGTTGATATGGACCTAATTAACACAGACAACTGGCTGGCTGTGTTCCAAATCGTTTCAGGGAATGAGGGAGGTTATTTTGATATCACTACTGATGCAAAAACCAATGAGGGAATTATCACGGTTCGGAAGGTAAAGACACCTTATAAATCAGAGTTGTATACAGAAAAAGGAAAAATGTGTTTCAACCAGAGGAGGCAAAATTCATGCGTTACTCTTTCATCTACAGGCTATCGACTATGAAGAACTGAAGGTGATGAACTTGCGTGTCATGGTTTCCAACAAAGCAGAGTATAATTTTGGAAGTCAGTCTGCGACAGGGGCGACAAGTATCAAAACCTACCCAGTCACGATTAATGTGGTCAATCAGAAGGAGGGACCTCGTTTCCAACCAAGCGTAAAAGTGGTGACTGTCTCGGAGGAGTACACATCCACCTCCCTCAGCAAAGTCATAACGAATTACGCTGCTATTGACACTGACACGCAAAAGATTGCCACCAACGTGAGGTACAGTTACATTGAAAGTGTTAGCTGCACACACATCAACCGATTGTTACACTGAATGTAAAAAAGTTTACTTTTGTTCTCACATTAATTTACTTTTGTACATCAAGGTATGCAAAACTCCGTGACATTGACAACTGGTTGATTATCAATGAAAAGACAGCAGATATCAGGCTGAATAAACTCCCGGACCGAGAGTCCATCCATTTAATCAATGGAACATATTATGCAGAAATTATATGCATCACCAATGGTGAGTTTTGTTAAAATGGCAGCAAACATCAGTCTTATTAGCAGTAATATCGTTCCCAATGGACTAATATTGACCTCACTTTCCACTGGATTTCAGATCTGCCTTCAAAAACTGCTACGGGGACCATAGCTATTCAGGTGGAGGACTATAATGATCACTGCCCAAGACTGACCTCTAAAACTCAGACCATGTGCATTGAGGATAGTGTGATCTATGTCACTGCTGTAGATGAAGACCACTTCCCCAATTCATCACCATTTGAGTTTACTGTGGTTGAAGAGAGCACCAGAGGGAAGTGGAGAGTGGAGCATTTTAATGGTAATGCCATGTAAACAATCACTGTACAGCAAAAGTCCAGCAAAAGCTTGTTAGATCAACATGTCATCTGACTTTTCTTCGAAATTGAAGGATTTACGGACAAATTGTATGTTGTGTTTTAGGAAAAATAATATTCTGAGTGTTTTATCAATGTGCACTTCATTGCACGGTACAAGACAAAAAGTAAACACTTTGTGGAGTAATTTTTTTTTTAATGTGCTAATTTATTTCTTCAGAAACCACAGTCATTCTGCGAGACCAATCAAATTTGTGGCCTGGCGTCCATAAAGTGACACTGAAGATCACGGACCAGCAGGGAAAGTCGTGCGCTGATGCTCAGACGATAGATTTGATTGTATGTACCTGCAATAAAAACACTAAATCCTGTGGGTCACGCTCTATTTCGACTGCAACTTTTGGAGCTGCGGGTGTTCTGCTGATGTTGCTGGGAATGCTGCTGCTGCTCTGTGAGTAAAGCATTCGTTGGAGAATTTTTTTTCATAACTTAAAAGGTTGCCTAATCATACATGTTGTAGCAGGCCTAGAGAGACTAATGTGAATGGTTGTGTCACACGTAGATGCCGGTAATACATTCTGTTCCTATGATGTACATCTGTTTATTCAGTTAAAGTAATTCATAGGCTATTGGACTTAATTTGACTAAATCATTATAGTAATTTCCAAGAGCCTATTTTCATCTAGTGGAAAATGTGCCTGTTTTTCAGTGTTGCCTCTCCTGTTGCTCTTCTGCCTGTGTGGAAGTCCAGCAGCTATCGCCGATTTCAAGTCTATTCCATACGACACAAAACAACAGCTGATCTCGTATCACACAGAGGGACAGGGAGAAGACAAGGTATTACTGTAGTTTTGATATGTTCAGGCGCCTTCAACTCTGAATGCTTGACAATCAAATTTATCTGACTGGATCACACGCTTCTCTCGCAGGAGGTTCCTCTTATGCATGTTCCAGTGGAGGTCGATGTTGGTGGTGGAGTGGGAGTCAAGGATGTCAATATGTTCGAGGGAAAGGGATACCTTGGAGGACTGGCTGACTTAGGAGGAGCAGCAGGCGGAAGAGGAACCTATAGAGGCAGTGCTTTATACACATCCAGTATGACAGCTGACAACATGAATCTGTACAACCAGTACAAATACTCCAGTGGACAGAATATGGACTTACTGAATACAGGAACAATGGCCAGACAAGATATGAATTTCTCTCAATACAAAAGTGGGGCATGGGATGGCATGGCTCTATCTGAGGAATTTCTATGGGACTACTATGCAAGAGTAAGTAACCCCAAAATTAACTTAAAATTGCAGTCTTTCAGGTCAGATCTAAACATTATGTCTGTAGCTGTAATATAATCTTTTTCTTTCCCACTTCTTTGCAGAAATCCGATCATGCTGCACAGCAATCACAGGTGAAGGACACTATGCTGATCTACGACTACGAGGGTCAAGAGTCGCTGGCAGGTTCTGTAGGCTGCTGCAGTCTTCTTGAAAATGATGACGATCTTGCATTCCTCAATGACCTCGGGCCTAAATTCAAAACTCTGGCTGAGATTTGCCAGGGATCGACCATGGTTACTGAGTCTGTAGATGTGGCAGTTTCTTACCCTCCGGTCAGACCCGTCTCTCCTTTCAGGCCTTCCACCTCAACACACACACATGTCCGTAGTCACACAGAAACCATCAGGGACAGGGAGCGTGTCAATATCAACACCCTAAATACCTCCAATGTATCATCTGGATCTTCTACCGTCATTCAAGAGGAACATATCGCTGGGAGAGCACAGAGTTCAGCAACTCTTCCCAATGTACACGTCCAGGACAACATAGTGATTCCCAGTCAGACACTGCTCATACAGCAGCCTGCTATGTACTATGCTGCTACGCCCATGTATGTAGTCGAGTCCAAGCCCCAAGTAATGCTTGTGGCAGGAGGCACGCAGCAGGCAGTGGGTTCAGTAGGCCAAGCTGGGCTAAGTCATGGGCTGGTGCAAGTCAGTGGCCTCCAAAGTTCCCAGGGTGTGGTACTTGTTGATAGACAGGGAGGAATGGGTGAAGCAACAGGGCAGGCAGCACAGGGACTTTCACAAGGAACCCTTTCCAGGTCCAGACAACTATTAGTGGTGGAGAATGGATCCTCAGGAGGAGAGCAAGGTGTGCATTTAGCACAGGGCTTTGTGCAGATTGGACAACGGTCTGCAGAGCAGGGCTTTGAAGTCCGAAGTCAAAGTGTGCCAGTGAGAGCTCAGGGTTTTTCAGTGGGTTCACACAGTTCTCTAGGGTCAAATGAGGAAGCTAAGCTGACAGTCACACCCAAGTCACATGGGACCAAGAGAGTGGTTGTGCAGCAGAAAAAGGTCTTGGTGACCGAGAGAAATGTGGAGTCTAGTTCAAAAGCTTAGAGCAACCGTTTTCTGTAGCCTCACTACAAATATTACTCTTGTTTTGAAATATAATGATATACTGACTGGACCAGAATGTACTACAGTACATCATCATGCTGTAATTCTATTCTATGCAGATTATTAATTGTGGTATAAACTGGAGTTTGGTCTGCTTGACCTCTCATCGATCGACCTGAGAAGTTAGCATGTAACACAGACTAAGGTGCACTCAGCCATCAGAGGCTTTGGATTGTCAAACTGACACTAGCTAAAAACACATCTCCCCTTTTTCTATACCAAACTTGTATTTGTATTGAATGATATGTCAAAATTCAGTTACATCAACAGCAGGGGAATACAGTACAGTATTAGTGTTGACTATAGAGAGGAAAAAAAGTGTACATTTTTACATGGTCTTACATGACTTCTGTTATTAGAACCCAGCCGAGGGAAAAACAAAAACATTGAGTGCACTTAACAGAACTATATGTGCTACATGTCTTTTAGGTACAAAACTAATATAGCTTTAGGGCAGAAAAATAACTAGTCCTAAACCAGTTTAACTTAAACTTTACTTTCTCTTTTAAAAGGACACATAGTGAAAACAAGTCTACACCCTCTCCTTTGGCAGCAATGACAAGCCGCTGTACGAGCAGGAACTGCTGCACTGTTTTTGGGTGGCCCCTGAGGGCTACGGTACTGATTTTGTTAATAGCTAGAAATCACATGCAGGAACTTGATATGCAATTAAAGCGCAACAGATAGGTCTAAACAGATACATCCACACTCCAAGAAAAACACAATGTGAGCACCAATAATCTTAGTAAAGACATTTGCAATGAAAATTCCCACACGGGATTATTTTCTGCTTAGCGATAATTTTTTAATATATAGTCTGTATATAATAACTCTTCAAAAGAACACAATTTTTGGTAGAGGCTGTAGATTTGTCATTTATCCTTAAAGGCTGTAGATTTATTGCACAGACTGATGTATTATTTTAGTGTGTTTTGATTTTTAAGGTGCTTAATTTGTATATTGGTATATTTGTTTAGCCATGACTAAAGTTGTCATGCTAACTGTTAGATTGTTAACCTACTCCACAATCTGTTAAGAAGGTGTACAGAAACAAGATAAATACTGAGTGTGCTCAAATAACACATCATCTGTTTGAATTGTTGCACTATTTTTATGTTTTTCCAGAAAGTATGCATTTTTATATAAGTATTAATTCCCAGAGATTTAAGTGCCAAAGCGGAAGAATTGTATTTTGTTTTGTATGCATTGATTTTGTATGTATGTGTGTGTGTGTGTGTGTGTGTGTGTCCAGTACCTTGCTGAAACTCCAGTGTTTACTGCCTCTGATTAACCCTGCAGTAATCTCACACACACAGCGCTGGGAGCTCTCATGGG
>VUQR01031240.1:0-13897 GCA_015108515.1 Hemichromis elongatus | reverse complement strand
AATGCGTTAAATTTTTTTTTTTTTTTTTCTTCAAAAAAAAAAAAAAAAAAAAAATTCAAAATAAAGAGACTGAGAATGTTTTGTACCTTGGAGCGGTTGGACTGGGGAGGTGTGGTTGTTAGCGTTTCAGCTGTGCTGCTGCTGCTGCTGCTGCTGCTGCTGCTGCTGCTGCTGTCGCTGTCACTTTCACTCTGGCCCTGGCTGAGGGCTGCTAACAGAGATCGCAGCTGAGGCACCGTGATGGTGCTGTTGTCCCCATAGCGGGACAGCAAGTCCTGTAGCACCTGGGCAGGTGACTGCGTCTGACCCGTCACCTGGCCCGTGGGGCAGAGCAGCACAGCTAGAGCCAGCAGGAACGCCAAGTCAACGTGAGAGAAGCTGGTGGCTGTAGAGGCACGGCCATGAGGGGAGCAGATGAGCATGTCTTCTTCAGTGGGTGGAGGACGTCGATCTGTGGGGAGGACAGAAGCCATAAAAAAGACAGTTTGAGTAAATTTTTGAAATTCCTCAGGAGAATATGGCATTACCTCGCTTTTCAGGAAACTATTTGTTTATTTGTTTGCTCTTGCATTTCTTGTCCTTTTGGACATTTCTACAGCACTATACAAATTAAGGGAATGTCCTCACCTGCTAGGTAGTGGACCAGGCACACAAGTACCAGCACATCAATATCCGTTTGAAACATCACTGTTTGTGTGCAAACATGCTTCACTATTGCTGGAAATTCACTATACTGTTTAAACAGCATAGTTTCTCTATGGGACTTCCTGATAAGATAAGGTTACGTTAACACTTCTGATAGTATGTAACAGAATACAGTAGTAGTAGTAGTAGCAGTAGTGGTAATTGGACAACTACTCTCAAGCATGCTAACAGTGATATATGGGTTGATGTTTCTTATATGTTTATCTTATTTATCTCAGCCAATCTGAGTGATCAGGGTTGAAGGGCCTACATCGGGGAGGCAACATGACAGCCTGCCTGCAGTTTGTCAAAAGCCACCTGAATACTTTACTCTGATGAAACAAAGATTGCCCTCTTTGGCCTGAATCCAGGCATCACGTCTGAAGGAAACCAGGCACTGCTCATTACCGAGCTAATAACATTAATACAGTGAAGCATGGTGGCAGCAGGGAGCTTTTCTAGCAGCAGGTACTGGGAGACTCGTCAGTAGGGACGGGAATTGAAAATCCAGTATTCCAATCATTGGAATGGTTAGTCTGCCTATCCATACTCTCGGTACAATCAGCTGATTTCTGATTGTGTGTCATGAAGGAAAGAGTAGCGCAGTCTACAGCGTGTATATGGACATCGCTTTTATTTTTATTGCGTTACTTTAAAAAAAAAAATCTACTGTTTTATCTGCAACAAAGAGGGGAAATGCGTCCAATATGCACAAACATTAGGGCAGGCAGGGTGTAATTAAATTGCATGGATGTAATGTCTTTGATTTGCTGCTTAGAGATGGTGGCGAGTCTCAAAGCGGAGCCATCGAGAATCGATAAGGAAACGAATCGATAAGTGAAACTGATTATGGAATCGGAATCACAAAATATGAATCAATTCCCATCTCTAGGAGTCAGAGAAATAACCTGATCCAGGGTGCCTTCCTCAGACTGGGGGGCGAAAGGTCCTCTAATATGAATACCTTCCCAAGTTCCTGGTGAATGGAAGGGCGGGCCCGTGAACTGCATGTACCACCGACAGACTGAAGAAGTGGCTGATACTGAGAAATCCTACCAGCGGCTGAACAAAGCAGAAGTGAAAGACAGCACAGAGGCACTAATCAATGCAGCTCAGAGGAACAGGACATCTGAGAGCTCTGTCCAGATGTGCGCAGTCCTGGGAAAAACAAAGACACTGTAGAGGACCCTCAAGTGCTCAGCTCTCTGTTGGGGACTGGCTTATAATTGTGTTTTAAGGTGTTAACCTACCTGGTGCTACAGAGTTACGGTTCGGATAATATGAGCGCATTAGCCCAGGAAAAAGGCAGTACAAAGGTTAACTTGTTCTCAGTGGTAGTCCATGTTGAAGGTCCCCCAAGGGCAGAGACACATCTGAGAAGTTCGATCTACAACATTAATATGCTGCTGTGTGGTTTGGATTGCTCACTATGGAAAAAGTCCTGGCGCTAAGCTTAATCTCCACACTGAAGGCTTCCTGAGCCCGAGATTGATTATTTTCTGAATTATGACAACTGAAAGATTTTGGGGGCTTTTATCTGCTCAAAAAGAAACCTCATCCAAAGCAAGAGAGAAACACTGGCTACAGAAACACTCTAATACATAAAATAACTACTGCTTGAAGCAAAGCTGTGAATGTCTAATTAAACACCAAACACACAAGGTGACACAAAGAGCTTTTGTAGCACAAAGCACATGCTGGAAACAGGAAACAGCGGGATAAACACAGTCCCCAATTACAGACAATTACAGGAAATTATAGCACACAGATTATTACTGACAATCCCAACCAATGTGCTGTCTGTCGACTGGAAATAGCATTTACTGAGCTTTTAACACTTCAATACTGTGTGTTTCCTCTACATAAAACCCTTGTGATTTCCACTTTTTAAACTCTGACAGTCCAATCACATAGGATCATGTCCACATAGGATACACTGTTACAGAGTCTCTATTCATGTTGGTGCACCCTGCAGGTCTACAAGCAAAGCTGGGCTGAATAAACACAGCCATTCATTTTTTGTAAAGAAGCACTCACCTTTTCCTACAGAGGTGCGTAATGATAGCCGGTGAGTAAAGAGGCTGTCTCAGTCAGTCTGCCCCGAGGCTCCCAGCCTGCTGAGTAATGCCCACGGGTAACCTGGGAGCTGAGATAGACTTGGGGTGGGAGAAATGTGAGTCTGAAGAGAGCAGCAGGGTCCTCAGGAGTGCAGCGGGCTGTGGAAGAGAGACACACAGATAAAATGAAGGTTACGAGTCACTGGTGAGGAAGAAACAAATAGGGAGAGGTAGATGAAAAGAAATGAGGCTGTGAGGACTAAAAAGAAACCTGAAATGGCAGCTGCCAGCTTAAATCTACCGCGTGTGCGCTTATCCATCGATTCGTCCTCTTCCCGTCTGACACTCAGGCCACAAAGTCAAGAACGAGCCGAACCCTGAACATTTCTTTTCTGAAACTGAAATGTTTCTTGTTGACACATATGCAGATACTTAACCCAGAAGCGCTAAACAGCTCTGAAAAATATCAACTTAGAATCATCAAGTAGGCTGACGTGCAAGCAAGTGCACTTTCAAAGTGATCAGGATGATTCACTTTAAAATTTCTCACTTCCAAACATCACTGATGTTTTGGAAAAATGTAGCCTTACCTGCAAAAGTACACGTTTTATTTTATCTAGGGAAAGTTGACTAACCAATTTGAGTTCATGCACCATCTTTACTCCTCTCTCCAAAGGTCTCTGATGTGAGGAGGCAAAGAGAAGACTCCTCTTCTCCCCAGTGAATTACACCCTCTCCCCCAGACTTTTCTCCTCCACTTGGCCTAATGAGGCCTTATTCTGGAGTTAGTGGAGGAGAGAAATAGAATAAAACCTCAAAAGCCTCTTTAGGTGCTACTTTTTCAAACTTTCTTCCCTGCAAGTCTCTGTTACACAATCCTCCTTAAAGTTGCAGGAGCTCTGAACCGTGGCCTCCTTACTGCTGGCAGCTATTGTTCAGGCACACGGGGAAGCTGAGGGTAAACAATGGTACTAAAATAAGATTAGTCAAGCTAAAATTAATACATTTTTAGAAGATAATAGAGTAAAAGCAACAAATACTTGCTCCTTCTAACTGTTTAAAGCTGAGGTTTTGATGCAGCAGGCAGTGTGAGAGTGTGGTGGACACAAATCACAAGTATGACTGGTCCACATGTAGTGAAGACAAAGCATTTGTGTAAAGTGGTTGACAGAAGCCTAGCAGAATTTTATTGTTCTTTTAGCTTTTTATAATGACACTGCCTTAGCCAAACATTCTCATATTAACAGGATTTGCCTGGTTAAATAAAAAGGTCTTAAGTAACTAATCTTAAGAATGAGATGGAGTAACAACCAGCTGTTTTGAAACTTCACCTTGTGGGTTATCTGCTGTTAGCGCGCCCTCTTAAAACCCAGGAAGGCTGACAGAAGTAAACCGATCTCTCTTATCTTGTGCATTTATTTTTTATAAGAGAGTGAAGGTGTGTCGGTCTACATTAGTGAGTGAAAGCACAAAGGTGAAACACATACACGGCATGTTCCAGACAAACGTTTGTCTAAAAGAAGGGGAGAATATTTTAAAAAGACCTGCACTGAGGGAAAAAGCTTTTCTTATTGCAGCCTAACAAGTCTGAAACAAAAGTTTCCCAATATATATGTGTTAATTCCTCTAAAACCAAAAAAAAATGGGCAGACACCAACCAAACCCAGAAGACTAGAAGCTCTGCTGCTACGTTACACATGAACCACCCAACAAACACAGGAGGAAAGGATTTAACCCTCAATTGTTATGAAGGGCGCCGGTGTAGAAACTTAAGAACCAGATAAGAAGTTAATCTTTATAAATTAACACATACACTTTTGGTCTTGCCCAAAGTTATCCAGCTTTTGGAATCAGGTGTTTGACACATTATCCACAGTCCTTCAGATGAATATGATCCCAGATGGATGCATAGCTCGATTTGGTACTCCATCTAATTTGCCCAGCTTCCCCTTAACAAAACGACGGGTAATAGCTTTTACAACACTTTTAGCCAGGCGCCTTATTTTACTTAAATGGAAGCAAGCCCACCCACCTTCCTACAATAATTGGCTCAGGGATGTGTTGTTGCATATAAAACTTGAAAAGATTAGATACTCTGTTAGGCTCTGTTAGATTGTTGCAACCTTTCTTAGAATATCCAGAAAATTCATTGACTAACTGTTGATGTCTAGCCCAAGTTACTATTATTTGTTTCTGTTATTTGTGCAGGTTTTAAAAATTAATAAAAAAAAAAAAAGGGAAAAAAAATTAACACATACACGTCAGACATCTAACTGAACTAAAGCTTTCCCTGGATACTTACCTTAACCCTTACCCTAAACCTAACCATAACCTAATTGTAACTCTGACACTAAAACCACATTTTGAGTCTCAAAATTGTCCTCAAACCTGTGGGGACCAGGATTTAGTTCCCTGCAAGTAAAAGAAACTTCTCATTTTTGGTCCCCACAACAATATGAATACATGCTCTCACACACACACACACACGCAACTGGGATGTTTGCAGTCAGTTGACGACATAAATCATCAACTATCAAATGTCAATATCAACACGAGCACCATTATTGCTGTGTTAGAAACCTACCCGTGATAATCTCCAGGTTACAGTCACTAAATATACACATGTGTATATGCATCTCAGCATCTGGAGGATGTGCAGCTCCTAAAAGCAGAGGTAGGATAACCAGTGAGGGAGCGGAAACATTCCTCACTGGCAGATGGCTAAGGTCCAATCAAAACAAGTGCCCCTGAATGTCAGCGTGTTGGGTCACACTCATGTCACCACGTCTGTTTTAGTGGTGTGTGTGTGTGTGTGTGTGTGTGTGTGTGTGCACAGTTAAGATTAAGGCTGACTGGCGAGACTGGCAGTCTGCAGCACAGGCGTTAGCTCTTCACCATGATAGCGAAGGCCATGGATGGAGGAGAGGGGTGACCAATCCCCAACAGGCACGCAGAGGACCTCGGATGGCTCCAGATGTCTCCTGTCTGTCTGACTTTGTCCTTTTAGTCTCCCGTCATTTTGTTTTTTGTCTGAATAACACTTTTTAGTAAAGACACCTCGGCTGTTTTCATGCAATATGATCAAATGCAAATAAAATATATATATATGCAAAAGTAAACACATAATGTTTACTTAGTATCATTTCAGCAGTACCGTTTAAGTTGAACTAAACATTTTAGTTTTTTATCAGTATGTGTCCCTGAAGATTTGTTCCTGGTTTCAAAATAAAGTGTGCCTTCTATTTCAATACACTACTTTAACAGTACCATCAAAGAAAACATCTTTAGACAAATAAGTAAAAGTACACAGATTATATTTCTATAAAGTACCAATGTCAGGGAACAGGAAATTTAATTTAACACATGAAAGTGAATCCTGTTAAACTGTAGCGCTGACAGGAAGGACTCGCACAAGACAAATCGGGTTTCCGTCACAGATCAGGTAGCCATCCACAAGCAGCCACGAAAACACTGAAGCCAGTGAAAGCTGTGAACTCAGAGGCTGAGGTCACCGCTGTAACCAGGCAGTATCAGCACTGAGAGCCCATGAGCACTTGCGGTGATTAACCATTATTACTAGTGTTATCTGCACTACTGACACATCTCACGGCTACTGCATCCACGTGTAAACACTGCTCAGCGGCCAGTTTCCCTCGTCATCACCCCCCTCATGTGCTGACAAGGCAGAAATAAAGGGCTTACAGGTCTAACAGGGATTCTGGCTGACACTTTACCACCAGCCTCAAAAACAGAACACGAGTAACCAAACAAACCACGACCACTCCAAACCCACGCATCCTTTTAATACATTAGTGACTAATTAGGGTGATGCATACTGGTGAGCTAATCCGCAAACTAAAGCACCCATCATAAAAGCACAGAAAGAAACTTTCTGCTCGCATGTCGTCTTTTTAAATCAGCCTGGCACCACGAAGCTCCGTACAAGGAGCGGTAGCTGCCGTCATTTGGCACCAGAAAGTTTTAAAAGGGTAGTCGAAAGAGGCCGATCTCAAGAAAAGAGTAGGTGTACCAAAAAAAAAGAAGAAGAAGAAGAAGAAGAAAAGTGGAATTTGTTAACAAAACGAAACAAAAGAAGAGCACAGGGGAATAAACCAAACAAAGCAGTTTATAATAGAGGCGCCTGAAACTGTAAGATTAAATAAGTACTTTGCACTTTGATTTAAATCTTAGAAAGACACAAACAGCATAACTGAAGTCACTTATAAGAATTATTCTCCTTACTTTCAGCTGGGCTAGATCACAAGTCTGTATGAAGAAGTGATAAGTCATCCCAGCGGTCTAGATGTTAACACATTTGCATGAAAGGGATGGCAATAGTGTTATATTACTGATCACAAACTTGGGTAGGTGTACTAGAGGCAGAGGTTTTACAAGGAGAAATAAAACTTTGGCCAGTGTGAAGCAAGCAAAGCTGTCATAAATGCTCTCTATGTAGGATTACACATTCATCTATATCGCAGCTCTGTCACTGAGACCTGATGCAGTAATGAATGTTCAGCTGTTTAAACTCTGATAATAAAGAATAAATGTAAAAAAAAAGAACTCAAACTTCGGCTTGATCTATTTGAAAAACTGATATAAGGTAAACAAGTACAAAGTACTCTGTTTTAGGATGATATTTCAAGACTTGCAGAGCAATAAGGTTATTTTTATATTGCAGCTAGTACGAATAAAGTTGATTCTAAGAATCCATATTTCTTACTGATGCTCTTCAAGGAAAAATAAAAACACCGCAGGCTGAAGTCCCAGAGATCTTCCAGAGATAGTCTTTTCAGAGGATTTAATGATCAACAGGCAGTGATTTCATTCACGTTGATCCCTTATCTCAGATCGTCCAACAAAATAATAATAATCACACTTTTGTAAGTGCCGCCATGCCACAATTGTTTCCATAAAATCAATATTTAAGTCTTTAAATAACAAAAGTGACGACTGACGGTCACAAATAAATAAAGAGGGTTGTGTCACTAAATAACAGCATTACATTTATCATCAGTCTCCCTGATGGTTATTAGTCCAATAACTGTATTTATAAGTTGTTGGACATACACAAGCTCTCAGATCTCTGATCTGATTTCAACAGGCTCGCCCTGCAGACTCATGCTAACTGTAGAACATGCAGTTCATCATACCTTTTCTATGAACGGAGTCTCCTTTTGAACAGATCCTTTGCAATTTCCAGCAGATTGCTCCTCAGAGCTCATCCGTCCTCCGTCATCTGCACTCTGACCTCTTTCCTCCCAGGCCACTTTATATACAACCAGAGGGAAGACCAGGTGAAGCCGCGCATGCCTTCATCAACCCCTAATTACTGTTTCGCTTGGTTCTCGCGCAGTTATCATCAACCAAGGCCGTCATTAAATGAGAGAGTGATAGCTGTGGGCACCGTTTTGGTTCACCAAACATATTGTCACTGTGCTCCACTCATCCTGAGTACACTCCAAAGGACCACCAACCATAAAATTAAAGGGTTTCAACACGACCTGGACTGACTCAGACCCCGTCTCTCTTACCCAGAGCATGTGCACTGAGGTAAGTCACACACATTTTAACTGGTGGGTTATTGTTTCCTTTTTACTTTAAGAGAACATTAAAAATAATTAGTGTAAGGTAGAGTTTTTATCGAGAGCAAGTTAAACATGATTTGGATTAAATCGAGTCTTAGACCATAAACCTTTTCAATCAATGTTTTTTGGAAATGCGTTGATTAAAAAAAAATAATTAAAAATTGAATCGAGTGAAATGCAGATTTTAAAAAATAAAATAAAATTGCAGAAATACAGGATAAAACAAGCACGTGAAACCAAACGCTGGGAAATAATCAAAGACTGCAAATTATCTTGTATAAAACATGTCAATAAAAGAAATTACTGAGAGGACGACTAATTATCTTACAGCTTCAGGACTACAGAAATCAATTTACCACACACACACACACTTATAGACGAAGAGACGAGGCAGTCTAGGATTTGAACCTGGGACCTCTTGTAGAGAATCATACTCCTAGACCAAGGGTGGGGAACTCCAGGCCTGGAGGGCCGGTGTCCTGCATGGTTTTAGATGTGTCTACAGCTGATTTCAATGGCCAAATGATGTCCTCAGCATGTCTTGTAGTTCTCCACGTGAGGCCTGCTACTAAACAAATCATTTGATCCAGGTGTGTTGACCCAGGGTGAGATCTATAACCTGCAGGACACCGGTCCTGGAGAGCTGGAGTTGGACACCTCTGATCTAAATTATTTGCTAACACTGGCAAAACTGTAATGGTGTGGCACAGACACAGCCAATGAGTGCTAAGGCTAATAAAATACTAGAATTTCATCATTAAACCTTGAGCACCAACTTCATGGATAGTCTGAACCACACAGTAAGCCCTAAAATTAGACAAAAACACTCCCACAGGTAACAACAGCACATGCCACATGCATGGTCCCTGGTCAGGACATGTCAATTAATTTGGACAGAGCTCTAAAGAAACCATTCCCATTTCATGCATCAATACAAACATTATATTCCAAATTTAATAACAGGTAAGTCCAAAGTAACTACATAAATTGCTAAAAAAGTGCAAAGACTACAAAAAATGCTCTTAAAATTGTAAATGCAAAAAAGTTGCACAAAAAGTTTCCAACCACAACTGCAGAAAAAACAAAACTAAAGATTATTGCGGTCAATTGGCAAAAAAAACAGCATGTGCATCAAAATAAACTATTTATACAGAAACTGTACAAGCCAAAGACGTTCTCTTTTGGCTTTGATGCAACAGAACAAAATGTTTCAAAATAATGTTACTAAAGCCTTTAATATGGTATAGTTCACCCCACAACCCCCCTTTATACTCGCCCCTGTTTGCCTCCTGCATAACTGCAAGAGGAACTGGCATCATTTAAACATCGGGTCAGATTAAGTAATCAGTTTTATTTCACAGCACAGTTATTATGAATGTGGATGGTGGTCAAACTGTGTACAGACATGAATCAAACAATGTGCATCTTATCATACAGCCTTAGGCTACATCTGGAATTTGAACCCAGCACATCTCATACCCAAAGTAAGAACTAGACACAAAGAACAATGAGCTGCACAGCAAGCCATAACAGCAGTCAGAAAAAGCCTTTGACAATGGCAGACACACACATGAAGTAAGGCATCTTGTTGTATATAACTGTAAACCTCGAGGTGCTTGCAGATGTTGCACATATAATGTATGTGATATCGTATAGGCTTGGAACAAACAACATATCAATGCAGGGCCTTCTGCACACAAAGTAAAACGCATGCACATCACCCAACTCAAGCAGTGAAACATCTAACCCGTCCCAAAATGCACCACTGGTGGCAGGAGGAGGACAGATGTCCGTCTCATCCTGACTGAGAAAAGCCAGATCATGCAACAGAGAGCGGTCAAAGGAAAAGCTGCCATGCTTTTTATTTTACAGAGTTCGGCATCAGAGAAATTTCACATCATTGCTTTAATAAACGATTAATGTATATCTTATAGCTGCTTGCAGACACTGTTGAAATAATGCTTAAATAGGGACTTAACCCCATCTGGGATTTGAACCCAGGACCTCACACACCCAAAGCAAGAAGTAGACCCCTAGTCCAAGCAGCAAAAGAACACATGTCACCCACGCTGTTCTCAAATTTAAAAAAAAATGCAATATTTGAAACAACTGGACTATAAGTTGACAGGGCAGGAGAGCGTCAGTGGACGTGTGCTGAAGAAACTTCTAGCTAACCTGTCCAAGGTATTATTAAAAATGTGTCTGGAGCAAAAAGATCAAACACAGTCTGAAAACTCTGGACTGGCTCTCAGCGATCCTGGGCAGATGTGGAACATTATTATTTTGCAAAGAAAGGAAATTTTCAGAGCTGTAATGTCCAGCTGTAACCTTACAAATAAGGTTTCTACGAAGCAGCACTGAGAGCGCACTCAACAAACAATCAACTCCAATTCAAATATTTATTTTACTGCTCTGTGTGCAAAATCACCATGTTAAGATTTTCTGCTGTGTTGCGTCTTATTATCATATTCTTTATATTCACCGTTATAGATTGTCATCTTATAACGTCTCATGGGGATCGTTTTGTGCAAAGAAGAATCATGTGACATATGTGAGATGTCCCTTTTCGTGTGAAAGCGCACAGAGCCTGAAGCAGAAAGTCTGCTTAACAGAGAATTTGATATTTTCTATCCCCAAATGTGGTTTTAGGGTTTGTCACACCAGCTAATGAAAAGAAAGGCTGGCTGTGTTAAACCATGTTTGGAGTAAACCCCTCTGAACTCACGGTGTCTATAGGTTTATGAGGTTTTACGAATCAATTGCAAAATTGACTTTTCTATTTTAGGATTTTGCAGACAAAAACTGGAGCACTTCAAGTATTGTGACTTAATGACTGTTAAATATCTTAAATACGCCCTAACAAAACTCCACACACTGTAGTTATTCTACAACAACAACACTAAAATGATAACATTTTATAACGTGACCTGTAAACTACAAGCGACCCTAAACGACTGACGAGGCAGTGGACTTTACAAGATTTAAGCAACTGTCAGTGTGAGCAATAAAAGATAAATTAACAATTAACTCATCCTATGCAATCGACCTGCATACAAGTAAAGTAACTACTAGTAGTAGTACTTAGTAATAGTGTTGGCTTCCAGTGACCAAAATCCGATCTAATGTGTGTCAGACAACAGATATTGCATACATACAACACTAGGACCCTTTTATTGGCAGATCTATACAGATACCTGGCTGAGTCTCACCTGTCTGCCCTCCCCTATTTCTCCCCAAAGACCAGTCTATCGATTATCGTGGAGAACACTAAGCCCAAATTTCAATGTGTTAAAAAGCTTAAAGATGACTTATCTACCTTTATAATGTTAGCTTGTACACTAGTAACCAATTGATTATTTAGCCACGGTCTTAAATGATTACGCTGAATAAACACGGACACGCTGTGTTCATCATTAAAACTGAGCAGACATTTCAACCGAGCGGTCTGATAACCTGGAGTCAGGTATATTAGCTGGTTTTAGATTAGCCTAGAGAGTTAGCTTACCGGGTGATACTGTTAGAGGCAGAAAATCAGGCTTGACGTCAATTCCTGTCAACAATTCAAATCCCGTGACTCCGACACGATCCGTGATGTCAAATTCAGGGACTGAAAATGTCAGCTGTGGCGAGGGCGATCCATCCGGCACTGCTCACACGTTCACAGATAGACAGGACGTTTGCTTTTTACCCCCTGGCAGAAGGAACGTGGAGATGATGTGGTCGTTTTCACTGTGACGTCGACCGCCCTGGCTTTTTCCACATGGTCGTGTCTGCCACCTTGCGTTCAAAAGTGGTACTGTACGTAAACCCCTCCGTTGGAGGGACCCTGATTATGAGTGAGCTATATTACTTTTCATTCAAAATTATATTTATTTTACTTTGTTTATTTTTACTTAACATTAGTTTTACCTAATGTTAACAGGTTTTGTCATATTATATTTTATTTTAGTCAGCTATGTATGTTGTATGTATGTATGTTATATACATGCTGTGTTTCGCATTCGCAAGGTGATCCCACACTAATTAAATTATAATCAAAAGGATCAAAAAAGGATTGGTATATGGTATATGTTTCAGTTCTTTGACTGATATTTTTTTGCATACGACATAAATTTCAGATACCTGTTGTAGATAGGATTTTTAGGCCTTCCTAGTCTTTCATCCGTAACTTTTTTCCTCAAAAAAAGAAATACACCCTTGTTTCAGGTGCTTTGGGAGTCACTTTATTGGTGCAAAAATACTATTTTATGCCTGTCAAACTGTCTTATCTTTGTCTCTTTTTTTTTGAAAGAGTAAACTAAATTACCAATTGTATGTTTTTGCAATAGGCATGCCCAAAAATGCTTGTTGTATTTTACGCATAGACAGAAAACAGAATTTTTCATTGGCTTAGATGCCATTTTTTCTGCTCAAATAATTCATATATCAGTGCAAATGGTCACCACAGACAATGAAGCCAATGTCCAAAGAAAAAACTTTGATAGACCTGCAGAAACCCTGAATAACTGCAATTTGGAACCACTTTATCAAATTATGTGAAAGTCTGGCTCCTTGGAAGCAAAATATTTGAAAAATGAGAAGTAGGTCAAGCTAAACAATATCTTTAAATATCTTAAACCTTTAAACATAGCCTAGCACAAATGAATTTATTATAATAAAATAAAAACACAATGATCATACAGGTAATGATATAAACTATGACAAAGCAAACAAATGTGTCATTATGGTAAGAACTCACCAAAAGAAGGGGGAGGATGGATTTATTTTCCAAATTTCTTTGCAATTTTATTTTTGGTTTAAACTCTTAATTTCATTCTTAATTGTTCTATTAGCATAGTGGAGTAAACTGTGATCACTCTGAAAAGTAATGCATAATAAACGTACTGTTCTATCCCTGCCGTCTAAATGGGATAATTTCAGGTGAATTCTATTTGTTGTTATATAATTAATAAAACCGCAGAGCTACCCATAGGCTACGTCCACACTAGTCCGGATCTTTTGGAAAACTGAGCTTTCGTGGAAAAACGATCCCCGTCCACACTATCGTTTTGAGTCGTTTTTCACACCTTTGCGCGTCCAGTACCGCGCATGCGTGAAATGTTAGACCAGCCGACCTGCCTGTTGTTTATTTACTTTCCTGCTCTTTATGGCGAGACAAAGCACCGAATGTGTCAAATGGAATGATAATGAGGTGGAGCTGTTGCTCCGAGTCACAAATGAGTACATATTAATCTTCAACACGGCCACTAAAAACTTATTGACTGAAACTAAACTGAAACTGAGCAAACAAAACAACTGCGGTACGATGCCGTCTGACCATCTTAGTTAAAGTGGTCACATGACTGCATCATATGACTAACATACGTCACCGTTTTAATAAAAGCTCCGTTTTTGCCGTCCACACTACGCGAAAACGCTGCGTTTTCAAATTGATGCGTTTTCGAGACCGTTTCCAAAAAAGCTCCGTTTTCCCTCCGTGGACGGGAGGGCGAAACGGAGAAAAAAAGATGCGTTTTCAAACGAAAACGCATTAGTGTGGACGTAGCCATAGACACATACCTGACAAAC